>OZ023323.1:3310991-3320991 GCA_964007375.1 Ophion obscuratus | reverse complement strand
AAAGAGCGACATCCCTTCATTGTGTATGCTGATTTGGAGTGTGTGTTGGCAAAGACCGATGGGGAGAACCTAGCGAAAGACATGTATCAACACCATAAAGTATTTAGTATCGGATACTATGTGTGTTGTTCGTATGACGACTCACTATCTTCGTATCGCTCACGCCGCAGTGCTGATTGCATATCATGGTTTGTCGAAGAACTAAAAAATCTAGCACTGCAGATAAAAGAAACTTTCTGTGATAATGTACCAATGGTGCATTTAACACCGAGTGAGTGGGCTAGTTTTCGAACAGCGACTCAATGTCACATATGTGAGAAACCATTTGCGCAAGAAGATGTACGCGTTCGAGATCATTGCCATCTGACTAGGCGCTATAGAGGCCCCGCCCATTCCAACTGCAACCTAAATTACAAGCAGTCATTTATCATTCCAGTAGTTTTCCATAATTTATCCGGTTACGATGCACATTTTATAATCAAGGAAGTAGCCACAGCGTTCGAAGGAAGAACCGATGTGCTTCCAATCACAAAGGAGAAATACATCTCATTCACGAAGCATGTTGAAATTGAAGATGATTCAAAACACAAGATCCAAATGCGCTTTATCGACTCATACAAATTCCTCAATACGAGTCTCAACAAATTAGCCTCATTCTTGACCGAGGACAAACTCAACATTTTACACACACAATTCCCAACTGCCTCGACAGAAGATTTCAATTTGTTGACACGAAAAGGGGTCTTCCCTTATGAATATATTGATGACGTGACCAAGCTAGACGATACTTGCCTACCACCACGTGACGCATTTTACAGTGCCCTGACAGATGCTACAGTATCCGAGAGCGAGTACGCACATGCTGAGAAAGTTTGGGAGCGGTTCTCCATTCGAACGCTGGGTGACTATAGCGATTTGTACCTGAAGACAGATGTCTTGTTATTAGCCGATATTTTCGAAAACTTTCGAAATACATGCGTTGAGAGCTATGGCCTAGATCCCGCATATTACTACACATTGCCCGGATATACCTGGGATGCAATGTTAAAACACTCGAATGTCAAGTTTGAATTACTAACTGACATCGACTCAGGTTGTCAGGTGGTCTCAGTCAGTACTCAAACCGATATGCATGCGCTAATAACAAGTACATGGAGTCGTTTGATCCATCGAAAGCATCATCATACTTGATGTATTTTGACGTCAACAATTTGTATGGATGGGCAATGTGTCAACCCTTGCCATATGCAGATTTTCGATGGGTCAACGACGTGTCCAAGTTTGATCCATTATCCATCGCGCTAGACTCACCTATAGGCTACATCCTTGAAGTCGACTTGGAATATCCTCAATCTCTACATGATGCGCACAAAGACCTACCGTTTTGTCCAATACATGAAAAACCGCCGGGTAAGCGGGAAGAAAAGCTGCTAGCAACTGTCTGCGATAAAAAAACGCTACATCATACACTACCGGAATTTACAACAGTGCTTACGCCATGGGCTTCGCCTTACGAAAATCCATAGAGTCCTACAGTTTACACAATCCCCATGGCTGCGTTCGTATATTAAGTTGAATACCCAGTTTCGAACGCTTGCCAAAAACGATTTCGAAAAGAATTTGTTCAAATTAATGAATAATGCGGTCTTTGGCAAAACGATGGAGAATGTGCGCAACCATGTAGATGTAAAGCTTTTAACAAAATGGGAGGGCAGATATGGCGCAGAGGCAATGATTGCGAAGCCAAACTTCCACAGCCGAAGTGTTTTTTTCGGAAAACCTCGTGGCCGTGGAATTGCGCAATCTCGAAGTGAAATTCAACAAGCCAATATATGTGGGTATGTGCTCGACATATCCAAAACGTGCTTGTATGGATTTCATCACGAGTATATGGTACCTCTGTATCGAGATAGATGTAAAGTCATGTATACTGATACGGACAGTCTCATATATGACATTGAGAGCGATGATGTATATGCCGACATGAAGCGCGACATTGAAAAATTCGATACAAGCGATTATTCGGTGGACAATAGGTATGGTATACCGCTCGTCAACAAGAAGGTACCCGGTCTCATGAAGGACGAATGTAATGGAGCAATTATGACGGAATTTATTGGACTTCGATCGAAAATGTACGCGACACGTGTCGAGGGTAAGAAGGACACGAAAAAAGTTAAAGGTGTCAAGAGTAGCGTTGTGGCTAGGACAATCACGTTTGATGATTATGCTCAATGCTTAAAGGAAAATATTGAAATGGAGCGTAGTCAAACGTGCATTCGATCAAAATTACACCAAGTCTACACCATTCGCGAGACGAAAATCGCTCTAAGTCCTCATGACGATAAGCGGTATATCATACCTGGGACCTCGGATACCCTACCATGGGGGCATTATGGAATACCGTCATGAAAAGTTTTGTAGATTTCTTTCCCACAACCTTGATGTAAAATTGTGTACATTTTTTTATAAATATCGATGTATAACACTCGTGAAAATTATGTATATATTTTGTTCACTCGATGATATAATTATGTTTGTTGTATATATTGTGCGAGAATGAATTATTTTCCGTAAATAAAGAAACGGACTTTTTATAATCCCATGTGTTTATTCACTCTATCCATGTCCTCACGTTCCATGAAAAAGGGCGACGGCGAGAAGGGGGGAAGCCTGCTGTGGAGGCCTTGGAGGGATGCGAGGACGACCAGCAGGTCAAGAGTCATAAAACATACATATTTTTCCACTTTCTTTATTGTCGGCTACAAATCGGATTTACTTATCCAACTATTGTGGCTATTGTCGAAACCTAACCACTTTACAAACATTCGATTACCGCGCTTCTTCAATACCGCTTCAATGAGATAGATATCGGGGTGCTTGACCCTGAGAAGCTCTTGTTCGTAGAAACCACCGGCGATCGGTTCATCTTTATGGTCCTTCAAGTGGTATGTGACGGGATGAGTTTTTTTCACACGATAGATTGTAAATATTTCCGTTGTCCAGTTTGGGGTGTAACCCTTTTCGAAAACAGTCTTAAATTTGCTGATTCTCACTTTATCACCAACGGCGAATTTCGGCGATCTTTTCATTGGAGGCTTATTGAAAATCTGCTGCAGTTGCTTCTCATTTTCCGCGTTGACATTTCTCAGCTTCATCTTAATGGTGCGGTGTACAGAATCGTTGTACTCGGCTACTAGATTATCAAGAATATCGATCCACTTATAATTACCACGAAGACTACATTGCATCCACATCTTGTTCTTCAATGTACGATTGAAACGCTCGCAAATGGATGCCTTCAAGTTGCTATATGTTGAATACATGTGAATATTGTACTTTTTCATGACGGCCTTAAAGTCACAATTGTAGAATTCTTTTTCCCGATCAACGTGTAAGTTCTGTGGTATGCGTCCCTTAACGAGGATCGACTTCATTGCTGCTGCTGCATCTTTACCACTCTTACTCGGCATTGGCACAGCCCAGGCGAATTTTGAGAAGTTATCGATGACGGTGAGGAGAAATTTGAGTTTGGAGTTGTGACGCGCGTATGATGATATATCGACGAGATCAGCTTGCCAGGTCTCGTCCAAGCCACGGATGTCCACATGTCGACGCGGATAGTTTCGGCGAGCAGGCTTATGTAGCTCCAGCACGAGAGCGCCCCTTTTTTCGCTCATTTTCCAGTCCACTCAGTCGTGCGTCCAATTCAACAATGACGTTTGAATTACGAATCACCAAATCTTGTAGAGTTTTGACATCGGTCTCGAGTGTCCTCACAATGTCCCGTATCGTAGCTTCAAGTCCATGAACCAACAACCGACTACTCTCATTCATTTCTTTGCGTATGTTCTTAATGATAGTTCGAGATTTCTTGTGTAACGCACTTAGAGTGATGGCATCATCTTCTTCTTCCGGATTTGCAATGTTACACAATCGTTTCTGCCCCAAGTCATAATGACCATCTGCGGTAATTCTAAAGCCAATCCCGGGTCGACCTGGAGGACCTTGCTTACTGTGGAGTACACTCCTACTTGAATGACGTCCAAACACATCGACCCTCATGATGAGAATGCGTAAATTCTCCGATGTCGAGTTAATAAATGATTTCAGCTTCACGCAATTCCTCGATAATCGATATAATTTCATTCGCATGTGATGAATTTCCGGCTGCTTGTGATGCCAGAAGTAAGCGAAGACGATCCACTAGCTCGTTTGGATTGTCCCAATAAATATAGTCCAATTGGGTGTTTATTCTAGCTAGCTTATACTTTGGCATGCCCTGTCCCACACGATGATCGACTATATTTGCGATATATGTGTTAAATTTGTGGCTGGTGTTACGTCGTATTGCCTCACTAGGCTTGTACAATTTTTTGTGTGCATTCGTCGAGATTACAATCTTTTCGTAGTTTTTCAAATTATCCGGTGTGAGAGTTTCGACATTCGGCACTTTTTTAAACAAGAGCTACGTTAATCCAACAGTTTTCGCATAACTCGCGTCTCCCACACGAATATGTTGAGAGTCGAAAATTATCGGAGAATTGCCAATCATTAACTTGTTGTTTGCGAGATTTCGCATACCGTATAATACATCCAAGCCCGCCATTCTATTTGTTTGTAATAGTAGGAGATATTCGTTGATTAATTCATCAACATTTTGCGAGTCATCATCATCCTCATATATCAATTTAAACCAATCTTGTGTTTCACTCTTCAAGGAATCATGTGCCGCATTTTGATTTACCACACTATTCAACGCATCTCCTTCTTCAACATTATCACCCACTTTTTCATCCTTAATTTCCTCCTTCACAGCCACCACCTCACCGTTTTTATACGACACCAATTTCTCCAATGGCCCCACTATAGGCTTAAAGACATCCTGCATTCTCTGCTGATCGTTATCTTTCCCAATTTTCATCATTCGATGCTTTCGTCTGATTGCATCGCGCGCCTTGGCAATTTCGCGCAACACATCCTTTTCACGCAACAATTGTTCGCTCTTCATGTTGTCACTACCACGGCATGTGCAATACTGTCTCTCCAACCACCAGCGATGAGTCATTTATCAATAGTGAGAAAATAAGCAAAACCTTGTCTATATCGACCTTCGTTAATATCGCTATCCTTATCAATTGTGATAAATGCATACTTGTCGGAATTCCAGCATTTCACGCACATGTTTTTAAAGCACGTATAAGTCATGTCCGTATTAACATGGTCATTGTAGACGTGTTTGAGATTCATATCATCCTGCTTGAAAAGCACCACGAAATTTGCATTATCCCTCACGAGATGTTTGGGAATACGAGTGTATGTTTGACAAAGATAAAAACTGTCAACAATCTCATGGCGTCCCATGGAAAAGAAGGCCCGAACATTATCCTGCTTTTCGCATGCTATATCATCAAAGATGAATATAGAGTTGGATCGTGCATCACTTGGTGCTATCACTTGTTCATGCGCCTCGAATGGATGATACTCAACTCCACTCACAGGTTCGAGTAGGTGTTCGAGCAACTTATACTTTGGCTGTTTGAGCGATTTGGAATACAAGTAAATATTCTCAAATCTCAAACCATTCGGATGGATGATGAGAGTGAGCAAAGCGTTGGTGTTCCCACAATTCGATGGACCACAAAACAGTGCACGTATGCTATCCGGCAATAAATTCCCATGACGATTCTTTTTCCCCCCACGGTCTTCGACAAACTCGTCGAAATTTATCACGGGAAGTCCGCCTCCGATAGTTTGCTTCCTGGACGTCATCTCATACACGACTAACAACGGAATCATATAAATAGGCTTCTTATAGGTACTATCCGTCAGTCGCGTATTGTCTTTAGACATGATTGTGCATGGGAAGAGTGGTAAAGGTTTGGTCAACCGCCTAATCAACAAACTCCCCGTTGAACTCCATTTGCCTGGCTATCAGTATTGTGGACCAGGCACAAAGTTGGCCAAGCGCCTTGCTCGTGGCGATCCAGGCATTAATCCATTGGATACGGCTTGCAAACAACACGATATTGCGTATTCGAAAAATCCGGATAATCTCGAGGCGAGACAGTTGGCGGATAGAGTGTTGGCCGAAGAGGCTAGGCAACGTGTTACCGCGAGAGACGCTAGTATCGGTGAAAAAGCCAGTGCTTGGGGTGTGGCAAATATTATGACGACAAAGAGAAAATTTGGCATGGGAACGAAGGCCCGCAAGGGTGGCGTTTGCTTGAAAAAGATAATTGGCGCTGCAAAGAAGACAATGATTCAAAGTAATGATCCACACAAGATGATCAAATCAGCTCTAAAGGGTGCTCGTGCCGCGATAAAGTTGCAAGGCAGTAAAGTGCGCATACCTCGGGTTCTACCTGTACCCCATAAAATTGGTGGTCTTTTCCCCGTCCTCGTGCCCATTTTTGCGGGTCTTAGCGCTGCGGGTGCTTTGTCGGGTGGTGCGGCTAGTATAGTTAAAGCTGTAAATGCTGCTCTAGCAGCTAAGCGTGAATTGGATGAAAGTAAGCGTCATAATCGGACAATTGAAGCAATTGCATTAGGTCGGGGTCTACATCTGAAACCGTATAAGCAGGGATTGGGCCTCCATATTAAGCCAAAAAACTAAAAGTAACGCTACCACACCGACCCCTCACCGACCGCGACCTACTCAACTACGCAAAAATCCTAAAGATTCCACATTTTCGTGGAGTTTACATGCGCGATACATTGCCAGCGAGTGGACCACTCAAATGTGAAGCAGCAATTGTAAATTTGGATGAAAATATCGGTCCTGGCACGCATTGGGTCGCTTACAAAAAGACCGGATCGAAAGTCATGTACTTTGATAGTTTCGGCAATCTTCCACCACCATCCGAGCTCATGAGATATTTCCGTGTCGGTAGCGTTCATTATAATTATACTAGATATCAGGAATATGATACGATTGAATGTGGACATTTGTGTCTGAAGTTTCTTTGTCGGCAGCTGCACCACAAAGCCAAATATACACTATATATAGGGGGAAAATGACGAGGGGGAATTCAGTTGTCAATTTACCAGCATCATGGATGAAAGTTTAACATTGACCATATCTGGCTCATCGTCTATCCTCGAGGCGCAATACTTTCCCCCCATCGAACTCTCGCCACACAAAAATTATACTCTCGGCCTCGTGGAATTGTTAACCTTCAACTCTATTCTCAATATCGACGTTGACCACGATAAACTTTACGTAGGAGATGAGGTGTTGACGATACCTACGGGCAGTTATGAAATAGAGGATATTGAGACGTTGGTACAAGCAGAGCTCGCACGTAAAAACATCAGCATCAGCATTAAACCCAACAATAACACGCTACGCAGTGAGATCGAGTGTGATCATGATGTAAATTTTGAGCCAAAAGATTCTATTGGGCATCTACTAGGCTTCACCGCACGCAAATTGGAAGCCAATAAAAGACACGAATCCGATCGTCCAGTAGCCATTCTCAAAGTGAACGCCCTACGCGTTGAGTGCAACATTACCGCTGGCGCCTATATTAACGGACAAAAAGTACACACAATTCATGAATTTTTTCCATCTGTGCCACCGGGCTATAAGATCATTGAAGTTCCCTCCCACGTAATTTATCTGCCAATCACGAGCCGAACAATTGACACGGTACAGCTTCGCATAGTGGATCAAGACGGTGATTTGGTAAATTTCCGCGGTGAAGTAATCACCATACGCCTGCATATAAAGTCGTGATGGGCATTGTTTTCAACAGATCTTCCAATAACAATAAACGACCATGGATAAAAACAATCAGTCGTCGACCAGCGCCTAAAGTGCTAACACCTCAAAACGTGCTACTCTTGAAGAATTTGGGTCTCAAAGTGCGTGGCGAAAGCGTGTAAAAAAATATTTAGTCTGTGCTCTGTGCGTCTGTTGTGTGAAATGGAAGAAGAAATTGTAAACATTCAGGCGCCCGTGGTCTTTGATGAATTCATCGTCCATTGTGAGATTCACGCTCATCAGCCATATGCATCTTCAACCTTCAATAACAGCTATGAAGTCCGTATTGCCATCCAACATCAAGACCTCTCCATCCTGCCGAGCAAGAGTTCCCTACACATATGTGGGAAATTATCAAAGCGAGATGGGACGCCAACCACTGCTACAAGTCTCGTCAACAATTCCATTTGTCATTTGTTTGATGAAGTGCGATATAAGTTGAATGCCATAGAAATCGATCGTAATAAGATTGTCGGTATTACGAGTGTAATTAAGGGATATTCATCTCTCTCACCGGCCAAAAGTTCTTTTGGCACTTTGATCATTGCAACCTGAGCGACGTCAAACTATACCTCAACTCGCAATGTTATCCATATGGAAATTTGAATTTGAACAGTGATCAAAATCAATATGCTCTACTCTACGAGATGTATGCGAATTTTCAACCGACATATTACAACAAAGAGGCTGAACCATGGCTGAGCAGGGTGGAATTTTTAGAAAAAGCCCCCCTCGTTGTCATTGACTGCTCAAAACAAAACGATTCGCTCAAGTCCGGTCCTGTTGATGTGCGCCTTGAATTTTAATTGAAAAACAATATTCCACCGCAAACTTCAGCGTACTGTATGATCCTCCATGATCGTATTGTCGAGTACAATCCAATCAGTGGTGGAGTTAAGAAATTGGTATAAAATCATGCCGATGATTCGCGTCCACTTCAGTCAGCATGGAGCATATCGTCGATGTGCAGGGCTTCAAGAGACCCGTCAACGAATTTGTCCTATAGGAGATGTCCATCGTCAAACTCCGCGAGAAGAATGCTGACCCGCTGACATTCTTCTTCGATGCACCGTTCGCCTGGGACGCTTTACCGGCCTAGTACATAATGACAAACAAGTGGCTGGAACGCAATTATCATGGAATATGATGGGAACACAGCGGTATACCATACGAGGCAGCTAGAACGACAATTCGAGGAATCTTGGAAGGAGCTCCTACGATCTATGCCAAGGGATTCGAGAAATGCGCATGGCTATCAAGATTCACGGATTCAGCAACAAAAGTCATCGATCTGGAGACTCTGGACTATCTATCGCTGCAGAAGCTGCCGAAAATCGCAAACGTTAAATGTCCCCATCATTCCTTCAATACAAAATACAATTGCGCCAAAGCGAATGTAGAGTCGTTGAAAAGCTGGCTCTCTGTGTACGAAGCGTGAGCGAGGGATTTTTAATGAATAAAAAACATTTCGATGAAAATGTCATTTGTATTCTTTATTCTACGACGAAAACACCCATCATTTACAATTCGACCAAACATATACATTTTTACATAGTCAGCACTTTGAAAAAAACCATGCGAACAGCCGCTCAACGATGGTGCTCAATTTTGTCTCCACGCTTGGAGACGATGCAGCTCGACACTGTTGTAGTTTCCATCACTGCGTTGACCAGTTGCAGCATACTCTCGATGATGCGGACAACCGTTCGGCGATGGTGTTCCAACGAATTTTTTCCCATCCACCATGTTCAGAGACGACGGAACTCGACACTGTTGTATTTTCCACCAATATACTGCATGCAGAGCTGACCATCGCGTGCCACTTGCAGCATACTCTCGAACATTGTCGGATCTTGGTCAAAGGCCTTCACAAGTCGCGCCGGTAAGAAGACGGAGAACTCATCCGCGATGTCTGCGATGCAGCGTTTCCCAAATTTGGTTTGTACGACCCTTATGTCGGAGATTAGTCGTTCCGACTTAGCGGGGAGTTCTGATAGCTTCTTCGTTGGGAGGAATTCCGCCATCCGGCCGACTTTGTTGATACTCGAGAAATCCATTTTCCCCGCACTTTCAAAGTTCTTTTTAGATGTTGATGGTGCAGTGGAGTAGTACAGTCTGAGCTTGGCCCACGAAATTATAAGCTCCCTCGTAAGCCTTCAACTCAAATTTTCAACCCCCCCCCCAATCGTGGAAAACAGGTTTGAACACGTTCGAAGAACCATGGAGAGCGCAAGA
>OZ023323.1:3245991-3308491 GCA_964007375.1 Ophion obscuratus | reverse complement strand
GTCTTAACCGTGAAGAGTCCGGCATAATCAACGCCAGAGTGAAAAAAGGTACGTGAAGGTGTGACTCGTGGCGAGGGAAGTTGCCCCATCAACTGCTGAGCTCGAAGGCCTCGAAACCGTGCGCAAGTCGTGCAGCGAAGAATATATGATTGTACTGGCGCGCGACCACCCAAAATCCAGTACGATCTGCGTAGATAGGCCAAAGTTGCTTGTGTGCCGCTGTGAAGAGTCCGGAAATGAGCATCTGAAATTATCGGAGTCGTTGGCCGTGAAGTTCGAGGTAAAACAGGTGGATGTTTTGCCTCGGAGTGAAGGATGGAATGCTTGAGGCGCCCGCGCACACGAAGAACTGCGAGTTGGTCGATGAAAGGTGTGAGGGCGGCCATTGCATTGCTCCGTTGAAGTGTCGCTCCGCTTGAAATTGTCCGTAGCTCAGCAGTGAAGTACGACTGTTGGATGAGGCGTATCCAAAAAAATTTTGCGTCTTCCAGGCCTCCCGGTGAAATCGGGCTGGTCATTGAAGTGTGTGGAATTTGCCTGAATCGGACAAGAGCTCGTTTGCAAATTGCCGTAATCCGAAGTAGCCAATTTAAAGAAGAATATCGTTCCAGAAGGTCCCAAATCGGCAGAAGAGGCCCTGAAGTTGAAGTGAAGGCGAGACCTGGACGCTGTTCAAGGTCGCAGTCGGTGACGATCTCGAACGACGAAGTGGGCCAACTGGTGCTAGGCTGCGAAAGCCAGGTTGGTCCATTCCACCAGAGGGAATGTCGTGAAAGTTGACGCGGGGCCATCCCGCGAAAATTGAAGTGACTCGATTTCGGACAAAGTCCTTCCAACGAGCCGAATGCGACGTGATCCAAGTTAATGTTACCGACGAATCGGTTCAGAGAAACACTGGAACATCTCCAAGTTCGAGTGTTTTCTGGACGTGCAAAACCAGCCGTGAAAGAAGGAACGCAGCGGTGAGCTCAAGCCGCGGCATTGTCAGTCGCTTGAGCGGTGCACCCTTCGTCTTTGAAGCAACGAGTGTGATGGTTGAAGAGCCATCATCTCAAGTGGAACGAAGGTAAACCACGGCTGACATGGCCAATTGCGACGCGCCCGAAAACCCGTGAAGCTGAACCGTTGCCGAGGGTTTTAGTTGAAGCCACCGAGGGAGAGAAATAAGCGAGAGATCCGCCAAGTTCTCTCGGAAATGAAGCCACCGTTGTTGAAGCGAAATCGGAAGGGGGTCGTCCCAGTGAAGTTTTGCCAACCAGAGCTCTTGAAGAAACATCTTCGCCGTGATAATGATTGGCGAAACGAAGCCCAACGGGTCAAATAATTGCGCCATTTCCGAGAGGATTGTCAGTTTTGTCACCGATTGACTGAAGGTCGGTTGAAACGTGAACTTGTAGTGGTCAGTTTGGAGATTCCAAACGAGACCGAGAAGTTTGACGCTGGAGTCCTCTGCTTGAATCACAACCGCACCGGATTGTGAATCGGTATTGCCAACGTCTTGAAGAAGTTCCGTGGAATTTAACGACCATTTTTGAAATGGAAAACGCCCCATTTTTCAAATTTCTTGAAGTTGAAGTGCAGATGCCTGAAGTTCCGCCGTTGTATCTGCACCTCCGAAGATATCGCCGACGTACCTGCCCTTTGTCAAGGGAAATACCGCCAATGGAAAGTTGTGCCCCTCGTCCTCGACGAGTTGCAGCATAACTCGAATAGCCAAAAACGGGGCACAACTGAGGCCGTGAGTGACAGTGGTAAGGCAATATGGGATGATGCGCTCCTGCTCATTAACCCAGAGTAGTATAGCTAGGCCGGTACTAACGCAGATCCTCTAAGGGGGGTGCGGGGCGGGGATATGACGTCACGCGGGGAGGTGGACTCGGCGGAGAGGCTGACGTCACGCGGGGAGGGCGAAGTCGTTGGAGCGGCGGAGGGGGGTATATATCGATTGTCGATTAATTGATCATCGATTATTGATCTTTATATATTTAAAATTTATTGTTGATCTATTTTTGTCTTATATTGTTTACTTCATGGATTTTATTGTTTAGCGACTCTCGCCAGTGAGCCAAGTTGATTGACCCGTGTCGCTGAGAGAAGGGATCGGATTACACGTATGCATGAGAGAGAGAGAGAGAACGAAAATGAGAGATGGAGCGACCGCATCGCATGCATATGACATAGAGCGACTCATCTGCATGTATAAAGACATACACACATTAGACATTCAACGTTTAAAGCGGTTGAGTTTATTTTATTATTACTTATTATTATTTTATTATTACAGCCCAACATGACAGTGCGCATGAATCTTCATACCCGCACTACTCGACAGTGCTAAATGTTCAAGACATTGAGTTTCCAGTGACAATGAATGAAATTAAAAAATTTAAAATTTGTAATGACATTTCAATAAATGTATACACCATTGAGAACGATAGCACTCTTCCAAATCGCGTGACTGAGCGAAAGAGAGAAAAGGATGTCAATTTGCTCTACGTGGAAGATCCGCAGGAAAACATCGTTGGACATTTCGCATGGATCAAGAATTTATCAAGGCTCGTCAGCTCGCAGTTAAGTCAGAAGCATCATTGAAAATACATCTGTGATAGGTACATAGATTTGATATGATTTACTGTATCAAAATAATTAGTTTAAAACTGATTTTTTATTTGTTTTCGCAGATGTCTACACTATTTTCATTCGAAGCAAAAACTGCAAGTGCACACTGCGGACTGTGGCCAGATCAACGACTGTGCTGTCCGTCTACCGAACGATGCGAACAAGTGACTCACTTTTAAAAACTTCAATCATAAGGAGCGACTTCCATTCGTAATATGCGCCGATCTTGAGTGCGTTCTTGCGAAAATGAATGAATAAAACATGTACCAACACCACGAGGTTTCTAGTATCGCATACTACGTACATTGTTCATACGATCAATCGTTATGCAGATATGAATCGCACCGTAGTAGCGATTGCATTGCATGGTTCGTCGAAGAACTAAAAAATGCAGCTTTGCATGTAAAATATATTTTATCTTCAAATATCCCTATGGTACAGTTAACATCCGACGAGGAGCTTGAATTAGCTCGAAGCGCGATTAAGTGTCACATATGTGAAGAAGATTTTGCACAAACTGATACACGAGTTCGCGATCATTGTCATTTAACTGGGCGTTACAGGGCCCATTCGAATTGCAATCTAAATTTCAAATAATCTTTTTTATTCCGGTAGTTTTTCACAATTTGTCGGGCTATGATGCGCATTTTATAATCAAAGAAGTAGCAACCGCGTTCGAAGGGGACACTTACGTGCTTCCAATAACAAAAGAAAAATATATTTAATTTACGAAAACTGTTCAAACTACTACCGAAGAAACAAAAAACCACATTAAATTACGCTTCATCGATTCATATAAATTTCTAACCACAAGTCTTGAGAAATTGGCATCATTTTTAACGACGGACAAACTGAAAATTTTACGCTCACAATTTGATGGCCTACCGATGCATGAATTTACATTGTTAACACGAAAATGTGTCTTCCCGTACGAAAACATTGACCATGTCAGCAGATTGGAAGACACGTGTTTGCCGCCGCGCGACTCATTTTACAGTTCCTAGACCGGGGAAACGATCAGCGCGAGCGAGTACGTTCACGCTGAGAATGTCTGGGCAGTGCAGCCAGATCGCGCGCAAAAGTTACCCCCTCTCTAGTCTCTTGCGTGCCCATCACACAATCATGGTAGCGCGTGTCCGTGAGCGAGCGACGCTCGGACGTCTTCGGGAAGAGCCGAGCGCCACCGAAGTTTCCCGACCGCGCCTTCGGCAGCTACACCAACACATGGACGCTGAGCACGTTCATGTGCGGCCAAGCCGAACCGAAGGATTCAAGGGAAAAAGCAATCTGAGCACGACTCGCGCGTGACGTCACCCGACGGCACGAGCGAGGCTTTTAGATGATTTCAATGCTTATTTATCCCTTGATTATCTGCGTTATTAATGTATAAAAAAAATGTATCGCACACTCTCAAGGCCTATTTTTTTCAGTTTATACGTTAATTTAAATATAATAATAAATCTAAATTACAACTTATGTATCTTCTAAAATATTGTTTACGCTTTACTCACACCCGTCCTTATGCCAAATAAATTATAATTCATAAAAGTAAGCGGAAATATATTTATATTCGTATTATTATATTAATTCTCATAGCTCTCAGATGAAAACTCTCATATGAAAATCTCATATGAAAAAATCCAAAAAACTTCAAAACCTTAGATTTCAACTAATCAAGAACATACATCTTCACATTTTCAATCATGGCGAATTTTTAAGAACAATATCATCACAAACACATCTGAACCAAAACAATATACATCACCTAAATTATCAAAACATAAATTAAACAACACAAAATCACAACATCTTATACTCAACCCTTACTAACAGACAACAGGACACAAATAATAATCTTTCCACTGATCCTCTGAATAATATAAATTCGACAATCACATTAAATAAAACGAAAGAATGGCTTATAAATCTCTCCAACATTGATATTCCGCTACACATTTCCACATTCTTGTCTCTAGGTGAAAAGTTTTGTTTTCCTTACCTCAAACTCTCAAACATAAAAACTCATATCCACAAATCAATGTCTAAACTTGAGTCCAAATTAGATTTTTTACTCGACAAACCTAGGCAAATCGAAATTAGAACCAAATTCACTAAAATCTTAAACAAAATAAATATTCCAACATCATTTTCCAACACTAATCAAATTATAAAACACACGTCCTCATTCTTAAAAAACAACCCTCAACTTTTAGTTACACGAGCTGACAAAGGAAATTCAACAGTATTCCTCAACTTACAAATTAACAAATAAAAATCCCATCAACACTCTACAAAAAGGCATTGACCATATTCTCTCCAGATGGAAAACCCTAAAAATCATTAATGAAACAAAATACGAATACTTAAAAGCTGAAAATTGCAACCTATTTCATCTCTATTGGCTGCCAAAAATTCATACAAATAATGATCCACTTCGTCCAATAGTATCATCAATAAATAGTCCAACGCATAAACTAGCTGAATTTATACAATCTAAACTTTCTAAATTAATCAATACGACTAATTCACACGTCAAAGATAGTTTCCACTTAAAACATTCACTTTCTAACATCTCAATTCCACTCAACTACAAATTCGTTCCGTTTGATGTTGTTTCTCTCTATACCAACATCGCATCACAACTTGTTATTCAAAGCCTTCAAAAAAGATCAAATCTATTTTAAAAAACATTTCCTTTAAACGAAATAATTAAAGCCATAGAATACATCATGTTCTCAACTTTCTTTACATTTCAAAATAAAATTTATCAACAAATATCAGGGTTACCAATGGGCTCACCTCTGACTCCAATACTATCTAACATCGTCATGATTGATCTTGAATCAAATTGTCTGGAAAAATTAAAATTTTCGTTACCACTATATAAAAGATATGTTGATGATATTATTATTGCTCTACCAACAGACAAAATTGAATCCACCAAAAAGATTTTTAACTCATTTAACTCAAAATTACAATTTATATCAGAAAATGAAGTAGATAAAAAATCCTGTTTCTTGATATACTTTTAATCCATAAACAAAATTCAATTATCACAAATTGGTATAGGAAACCAACCTGGTCAGGCAGATTCATAAATTTATTTTTACACCACCCACTTTCCAAAAAAAACCATAATTTACATGCTAGTTGACAGAGCAATAAAATTATCTCATTCTTCATTTCACAAAGAAAACCTCAAACTTATTAGTAACAAGATGACACAAAATTGCTATCCGATCTCTTTCACAGAAAAAATAATAAAACATCGGCTTTCCACAATCAACAATCAAAAAAAGAATAACAACAATTTTGATTCTTCCAGACTAATAAATGTTCCTTACACAAAAAAAAACATCCATCATCAACTAATTCGTCTTTTCCAACAATACAACATAACATTAATCACAAACAATAAACACAACATTTCATCGATTACTGGCTCCACCAAAGACAAAATAAATAACAACCAAAAATCTAACATATTTTACAAAATCGATTGTAAGGATTGCAATGCCACATACATCGGCCAAACCGAAAGACACCTTGAAACCAGAATAAAAGAACATAAAAATAGCCTAAAACATACTACCACGATACACACAGCCTTAGCACAACATGCAATAGAACAAAAACATGCCTTTCAATTCGACAATGTAAAAATTTTGAACAATGAAAATTAGGTCAAAAAAGACTAATCCTAGAAATGATCCAAAGTAAGGCACACTCCAACGTCATAAATTTTAGTACTGACATACAAAAACTAAGCTCGATCTATAACTCTATTATATAACTATTAAAATATTTTACAATACTTTACTTGACATAACAATTTTAAAACCACTCAGTTTCTCTCGAACTCTCCGTGATCACACAACTCAATATGTAACTGAGTAATGTAAATTTCCAGTTTTTGTTTATTTTGGAAGAAAATTTAAAAAATCTTAAACTCAATAGGTAATCATCACAGTCATTTGATACTTTATTAAAATTTCTTTTAAATCAATCACGTACATTAAATTTTCACAAATAAAACACAAAAATTTCTTATAATTATTAATCCCTTACAGATGATAAAAATCGCTAAAAAACGATAAATTCTTCCATCTGTTGAGTATACTTCAGCACAACAGTACTTACTTTCATAAATACTGTCTTTTGAAATAACCTTCCAAATATAAGCAAAAGCTAGAAACATCAACAACATCGAGGTTAGTCGTTTCTCATATTTCATTTCTTTATAACTCCATAGTATAATAAACCACACACTCACACATCACTCATTTCAAACACCGATGAATAAGAAGAATTAACGCAATACAAGAACTTCTGCATATCAAATCAATATAGTTATGCCCAAAACAGAATTAAGATATCAGTTATACAAAACGACACAACAATTTTATAACACAATCATAACATAAAACATTCGTGTATTTAATTCCTTCAAACTTGATTTGTAAAATTTGTGTATCAAAATTTATAGAGAAAAATATAATTTCTGTAGAGGACCCGAACCAAAGGGTCTAAACGTAAAAAAGCATAATTTATTTCCATCGCTGACCTTGGAAAACCTCTATTGGCCGGACTGAAGCCGAATCATCAACTAGCAACTTGTCATCAACACAGCCGCACACATCTTTGACTCATTAATTCTCATACTTTCATCAAGCGATAAAGCATTATCCCCAAAAACAAGCCAATCATCCATCCGGCCGCGAATCGTCAGTACCAGAAAGTGCACATATTCTACAAGCGATGAGATGGTCTCGTTGGTAGCGTTCCTGGCTTCGGTCCGCAGGGGCGCGGGACGTTCCCCGCGCTCAGTGCTTTTTTTTAAATTATTATTACTATTAATTCTTATTTGATTATTTTTGTTAGTTATCATTATTATTTTAATTAGTTATCTTTTAGTGTCGAAAAATTTATCGAGCACTCCGACCGCTTATTTTATTAGTTCGTACGATAATTTAAATATAATAATAAATCTAAATTTTAACTTATTTATCTTCTAAAAAATTGTTTGCGCTTTACTCACACCCGTCCCTATGCCAAATAAATGGTAATTCATAAAATTAAGCGGAAATATATCTATATTCGTATTATTATATTCATTCTCAAATTTTCATCAACCGATAAAGCATTATTCCCAAAAGCAAGCCAATCATCTATCCGGCCGCGAATCGTAAGTGCCAGAAAGTGGAATTTTTGTATGTTTTTACATTTACAAGTAATTTGCATTGTAATGGGGTGAATTGTTTATTTGTGAACACTCACCATTGACAGAACAAAAAAAAATTAATCGTAAAACATCATGAGCAGTTTTCCTATTTTCAGAATAATGTTCTTTCAATGAGCGTGTTTCACGTATAAACAATTCGCCCCAAACAAAAAGAAAATAATAATTTAAAAAAAAACAGAAAATCACTGAGCGCGGGGAACGATCCCGCGCCCCTAAGCTAGGAACGCTACCAACGGGATCATCTTTAATATACGTGATTTGTGATTTGAAATTTGTGAAAATTTAATGTACGTGATTGATTTAAAAGAAATTTTAATAAAGTATCAAATGACTGTGATGATTACGTATTGAGTTTAAGATTTTTTTAATTTTCTTCCAAAATAAACAAAAACTCGAAATTTACATTACTCAGTTACATATTTAGTTGTGTGATCACGGAGAGTTCGAGAGAAACTGAGTGGTGTCTTAATTTCGTGAAGCTTATTAGAGTCTTTATTTTGCGAATCGAGGGAGAAAGATCCTTTAGGCAGTGACGTGTCAAGAGAAATAAAATTGGTGCGTCATATTAAGAGTATTTAAAATTAAGTTATAGTGTCAATAATTTTAAAATTGTTATGTAAAGTAAAGTATTGCAAAATATTTTAATAGTTATATAATAGAGTTATAGATCGAGCTTAGTTTTTGTATGTCAGTTCTAAAATTTATGACGTTGGAGTGTGCCTTACTTTGGATCATTTCTAGGATTAGTCTTTTTTGAACCAATTTTCATTGTTCAAAATTTTCACAGTGTCGAATTGAAAGGCATGTTTTTGTTCTATTGCATGTTGTGCTAAGGCTGCGTGTATTGTAGTAGTATGTTATAGGCTATTTTTATGTTATTTTATTCTGGTTTCAAGGTATCTTTTGGTTTGGCCGATGTATGTGGCATTCCAATCCTTACAATCGATTTTGTAAACTATGTTGGATTTTTGGTTGTTATTTATTTTGTCTTTGGTGGAGCCAGTAATCGATGAAATGTTGTGTTTATTGTTTGCGACTAATGTTATGTTGTATTGTTGGAAAAGACGAATTAGTTGATGATGAATGTTTTTTTTGTGTAAGGAACATTTATTAGTCTGGAAGAATCAAAATTGTTGTTATTCTTTTTTTGATTGTTGATTGTGGAAAGCCGATGTTTTATTATTTTTTCTGTGAAAGAGATCGGATAGCAATTTTGTGTCATCTTGTTACTAATAAGTTTGAGGTTTTCTTTGTGAAATGAAGGATGAGATAATTTTATTGCTCTGTCAACTAGCATGTAAATTATGGTTTTTTTTTGGAAAGTGGGTGGTGTAAAAATAAATTTATGAATCTGCCTGACCAGGTTGGTTTCCTATACCAATTTGTGATAATTGAATTTTGTTTATGGATTAAAAGTATATCAAGAAACAGGATTTTTTATCTACTTCATTTTCTGATATAAATTGTAATTTTGAGTTATATGAGTTAAAAATCTTTTTGGTGGATTCAATTTTGTCTGTTGGTAGAGCAATAATAATATCATCAACATATCTTTTATATAGTGGTAACGAAAATTTTAATTTTTCCAGACAATTTGATTCAAGATCAATCATGACGATGTTAGATAGTATTGGAGTCAGAGGTGAGCCCATTGGTAACCCTGATATTTGTTGATAAATTTTATTTTGAAATGTAAAGAAAGTTGAGAACATTATGTATTCTATGGCTTTAATTATTTCGTTTAAAGGAAATGTTTTTGAAAATAGATTTGATCTTTTTTGAAGGCTTTGAATAACAAGTTGTGATGCGATGTTGGTATAGAGAAACAACATCAAACGAAACGAATTTGTAGTTGAGTGGAATTGAGATGTTAGAAAGTGAATGTTTTAGGTGGAAACTATCTTTGACGTGTGAATTAGTCGTATTGATTAATTTAGAAAGTTTAGATTGTATAAATTCAGCTAGTTTATGCGTTGGACTTTTTATTGATGATACTATTGGACGAAGTGGATAATTATTTGTATGAATTTTTCGCAGCCAATAGAGATGAAATAGGTTGCAATTTTCAGCTTTTAAGTATTCGTATTTTGTTTCGTTAATGATTTTTAGGGTTTTCCATCTGGAGAGAATATGGTCAATGCCTTTTTATAGAGTGTTGATGGGATTTCTATTTGTTAATTTGTAAGTTGAGGAATCTGCGAGTAAATTATGAGTTTTTGTAATGTAATCTGATTTGTTAAGAATGACTGTTGAATTTCCTTTGTCAGCTCGTGTAACTAAAAGTTGAGGGTTGTTTTTTAAGAATGAGGACGTGTGTTTTATAATTTGATTAGTGTTGGAAAATGATGTTGGAATATTTATTTTGTTTAAGATTTTAGTGAATTTGGTTCTAATTTCGATTTGCCTAGGTTTGTCGAGTAAAAAATCTAATTTGGACTCAAGTTTAGACATTGATTTGTGGATATGAGTTTTTATGTTTGAGAGTTTGAGGTAAGGAAAACAAAACTTTTCACCTAGAGACAAGAATGTGGAAATGTGTAGCGGAATATCAATGTTGGAGAGATTTATAAGCCATTCTTTCGTTTTATTTAATGTGATTGTCGAATTTATATTATTCAGAGGATCAGTGGAAAGATTATTATTTGTGTCCTGTTGTCTGTTAGTAAGGGTTGAGTATAAGATGTTGTGATTTTGTGTTGTTTGATTTATGTTTTGATAATTTAGGTGATGTATATTGTTTTGGTTCAGATGTGTTTGTGATGATATTGTTCTTAAAAATTCGCCATGATTGAAAATGTGAAGATGTATGTTCTTGGTTAGTTGAAATCTAAGGTTTTGAAGTTTTTTGGATTTTTTCATATGAGATTTTCATATGAGAGTTTTCATATGAGAGCTATGAGAATTAATATAATAACACGAATATAAATATATTTCCGCTTACTTTTATGAATTATAATTTATTTGGCATAAGGACGGGTGTGAGTAAAGCGTAAACAATATTTTAGAAGATACATAAGTTGTAATTTAGATTTATTATTATATTTAAATTAACGTATAAACTGAAAAAAATAGGCCTTGAGAGTGTGCGATACATTTTTTTTATACATTAATAACGCAGAGAATCAAGGGCTAAATAAGCATTGAAATCATCTAAAAGCCTCGCTCGTGCCGTCGGGTGACGTCACGCGCGAGTCGTGCTCAGATTGCTTTTTCCCTTGAATCCTTCGGTTCGGCTTGGCCGCACATGAACGTGCTCAGCGTCCATGTGTTGGTGTAGCTGCCGAAGGCGCGGTCGGGAAACTTCGGTGGCGCTCGGCTCTTCCCGAAGACGTCCGAGCGTCGCTCGCTCACGGACACGCGCTACCATGATTGTGTGATGGGCGCGCAAGAGACTAGAGAGGGTGTAACTTTTGCGCGCGATCTGGCTGCACTGTGTCTGGGAGCGGTTTTCCAGTTAAACGCTTGATGAATATAGCGATTTGTATTTGAAGACGGATGTCTTGTCATTAGCAGATATTTTCGAAATCTTCCGTGATACGTGTATTGAAAGTTATGGGCTTGACCCGGCGTATTATTACACTCTACCCGGATATACTTGGGACGCCATGTTCAAATATACCCACATTACGTTTGAATTATTGACCGACATCGACATGATTTTATTTATCGAGTGAGGTATACGCGGAGGTTTAAGCCTATGTTCAAACAGATATGCACATGCTAATAACAAGTACATGCAATCGTACGATCCATTGAAATCATCATCGTACCTGATGTACTTCGATGTGAACAACTTGTATGGATGGGCAATGTATCAATCTTTGCCTTATGCTGATTTTCAATGGATCGATGACACATCGGATTTTGACGTATTATCCATAGCGCTAGATTCGCCTGTAGGCTACGTTCTCGAAGTCGATCTCGAATATCCGCAACGTTTGCATGATTCGCACAGTGACCTTCCGTTTTGTCCGACACGCGACAAACCACCTGGCAAGCGCCAAGAGAAATTGCTCGCAACGGTATGCGATAAGAAGCGTTACGTTATACACTATCGCAATTTGCAGCAGTGTATGCGTCATGGACTTAAAGTAGCGAAAATACGAAGAATTTTAAAATTCACTCAATCCCCCTAGTTGCGTTCATACATCGAATTAAACACACAGTTTCACGCACGTGCTACAAATGATTTCGAGAAAAATTTGCATAAATTAATGAACAATGCAGTATTTGGTAAAACGATGGAAAACGTGTGAAACCGTGTAGACGTGAAACTTGTAACAAAGTGGGAGGGACGGTATGGGGCAGAGGCAATGATCGCTAAACCAAATTTTCACAGTCGAAGTATTTTTTCGGAAAATCTTATTGCCGTCGAATTGCGAAATCTGGAGGTAAAATTTAACAAGCCGATTTATGTGGGTATGTGTATACTCGACATTTCGAAAACATGTTTATATGAGTTTCACCACGAATTCATGATTTCGCTGTATCAGCAAAACTGCAAGGTCATGTATACCGACACCGATAGTCTCATATACCACATCAAGTCTGACTACGTTTACGACGATACGAAGCGTAACATTGACAAATTTGATACGAGCGATTACCCGATGGAAAACGTGTACGGTTTACCGTTAGTCAACAAGAAAGTGCCCGGTCTCGTGAAAGATTAAAATAATGGTATGGTAATGACGGAATTTGTGGGATTGAGAGCAAAAATGTACGCTTTGCGAGTCGATGGTAAAAAAAGACACGAAAAAGGTGAAAGGTGTGCAAAGTAATGTCGTCGCGCGAAACAATAAATTTCAATGACTACACTCGCTGTTCACGGGAAGAAATTGAGATGACTCGTCAGCAGTCTTGCATAAGATCGAAGCTGCACGAAGTTTACACTATTTCAGAGTCAAAAATTGCTCTAGGCCCACACGATGACAAGCGGTATATCGTGCCGAAAAGTACGGACACTCTACCCTGGGGTCATTATAAAATAGCATTGTAAATGTGTTTGTTAGGCTACATTGTATGTATTGTTATAAAATAAAAATGGATAGATATTATGAATGCAGTAATATAAATTTGATATATATTGGAAAATATTCATGTTATATATAATGCGAGTATGTAATGTTTACAGGATATAATAATTAATTTTTAGAAGGAATGGTGAATGTATACATAAATAAAATGGTATCCCTATCGTAAATAAACTATATTGAATTTTTCATATACTTTATAAAAAGTTATTACATTGTTATTTTTGTGTATCCACGAGTTTTGAGATTTATCCATTCCCAACCATTTAACATAAACATCATTCCTCTTTTTGCGTATTATCTTCTCCACGAGATATATATTTGGATTAGTAACACGTTGCAGTTCGTATTCGTAGAATCCTCCGGCTATCGGATTTCCACTTGAGTCCTCGACTAGGTACGTTACAGGATAAGTTTGTTGCACCTTGACGATTTTAAACACTTCGGTGGTCCAATTTGGTGTGAAACCTATTTTAAATATTGTCTTGAATTTGCTTACGCGCACAAAATCATTGACTTTGAATCTTGCAGGAGCCGCAATTTTTACATTGCTGTATACTTTGGTTAAGAGTTTCTCCACGATCGCAGGAGTAACGTCGATGGGCCTCATGCCAATCGTACGATGCTTTCGAGCATTGTACTTCATAACGAGTTGCGGTAATGCATCGATCCACTTGTAATTACCATTGGGTGTAAACATTATCCACACATTATTTTTGAGAGTGCGATTGAATCGTTCGATGACCGAGGCCGTCATAATAGATTACGTCGAATAATGATTGATGTTGTATTTCTCCATGAGTCGTTGCACGTTTACATTGTAAACTTGTCTTCCTTTGTCGGTCTGAAGATTTTTCTGATATCTGGTATGATCGTGTATGATTTTCGTGATCGTTGTACCCATTTCGTTGCCAGTTTTACTTTTCAAGGGTACGGCCCATGCGTACTTGCTCAACACATCGATGACGGTGAGGATGTAATTGTAGCCTTTGTTGAAACGCGAATACGGCCGCATTTCGACTACGTCAGCCTGCCACAAATCATCATACCCACCTACGATGACACGTTTTCGCAGAAAGTTTTTTCTTGCTGGTGCATGTAATTCCTCCACGAGCTGCTTTTCGTCAGACGTTCTTTTCTTCTCCGAGCATATCGTGTGTTTGACCAGACGATTTTTAAAAATCTTCCTGCGTTGTGTCAGCTACAGCGTCGGTTACATACTGAATCGTTTTAGACGTATCGTTTATAGTTATTCGAAGCGTATCCTCTAGTGCGATGAATTTCTTCTCAAATTCATCCAGGCGTTCTGTTAACAGCTTGATTTTCATTTCCACGTAACGTTTATTAACAGTATCGTAATCCCCGTCAGGTAGGGCTACGCCTCGTATTTTACATGATCGTGCATCGAAGCCACTAGAGGTTAGACAGAGAGCATTATCAGGTCCATCATTTCTTTTTAGCCCAGTCCACTGATAGTATGAATTATCCTGCGCTCCAAGCGATGATCCGAATTTATTGATCAATATCTCGGTATCAATAGTGACGAAGGAATGATCATTATCATCGATGCATAGGTTAATTTATTATGAGACCCGCTTCGCGAAGTTCCTCAATAATCGACATTATCTCATTGTCGTGAGCGTTGTTACCCGCGTGTCGTGAAGCTTCCAACAAGCGCAAACGATCAACCAACTCGTTGGGATCATTCCAATGCACGTAATCGATTTTGTTGTTATTTAACGTCATGGCGAGCGGTATTTCTATACCTCTTCCAGTTTTTCGGTCTAAACTTAATGGTCCAGTTATATATTTATACTTAAAGCCTTTGTTACCCAATACGGGATTGACAAGGAAACGTTGCGAGGTCGATGTCTCCGATTTCGATGAAATTTGGCATGCTTGTAGAATGGGTGAAAATAGGCGACACGTATTTTTTTTATATCGGCGGAACCCGATTTTAAGGGTTGAAAAGCACCCTCGAAAATTGGGGTGTTTTTCGTTTTTCGTCGATAACGTTTTAACGGTACGAGATATGAAAAAACTTTAAATTGTAACAATGTTTATTTTCTGGTGTACTATACATTGGAGATGAGAACGATGCAGACAGCAACAAATTTCATATTGTTTATTGCAAAAATGCAACTTTTTCGACCGTATCTCCGCGAATTTTTAATCGATTGGGATGTAAATTTACATACATGTAGAGAATGAAAACGTGCGAATACGGATGTTTTCTTTTTCCGATATCTCATAATTAAGGGGTTGAAATTGCCCGTCGATTTTTTGCCGAGAGCATCGTATTACCAGCTAGCCTTTTGGCATTTCGGTCTAAATTCACATCAATATATGTTCGTGTTATGACGCAATTGCATATTTGTAACGTTCCAGCCCCTCTCCCAACGGTCCCCCTCTCGAAAGGCAAACGTTCAAAGTTCTTACCGTGCGGCATGAACGAAAATTTGTAGAAATAAAAATGGCTTACAAAGAAAGTACAATCAGTCATAATAGTCGATACACATTTTCTCGTTATGGCGGAACGATACTCTTAAGGGGTCAACGCACCCTTAAAAGCTTCGTTCTTTCGATAACTCGTGAACGGGCCGAAATCAAAATAAAGTTCAAAAGGAAAAAATGTTGTATTCTTCGACTGCTAGACGTTTATGATGATAATGATGAGTACAGCAATAAATAGCGTGTTGTTTATTGCAATAATTCGTGAATTACTTGCGAAAAATCTCTTCAGTTTTCCACTAATATGGGCAGAGGCAAGGATCGCAATCACGGACTGACTTCGTGCTTCGGGAAGCAACTGGATTACAATATATTTACGAAGAAATTCTTCCCCCCCACGTACTGCCTTTGAAGATTACAACACAATGGGATAAGTGTTCTCACGCTTACTCATTTAGGAAACGTTTGAACTCTGTTCTTTATGGATTATACTTATTACAATAATGATAGTCATGATAAAATTGTTTGAAACAAAAACACTTTTTACACCACGCACGAGTGAAAATAGCGGCTTCGCCGCATATATCGCATGTCGGTACATTTTGTGAAAAGCAAAATTCTATTGGATTTTCGAAGTTTGGTGGTCTTTCTTCTTCGTACCCGCTTTTCTACCACGCATATTTGAAAAGGTTTGTAAACCGTGGAGAAGAAAACTGGTTGTGTGTAAGAGATTGTAATTTAATAATATTGCCTCTCAAATGCAGATTGACGTCGTAATTGTATAATATTACTGCGTCAGAAAAGTGTTTGACGAAGTTTTTCCATACACAAAAGCCATAAGCATCAAGGGGCTGTATCATTCCAGTCGTACCTGCAGGCATTACTAATTATCATATGGAATAATTGTCTACAGAACTAATAAAACATGCAATATATTTACCTGCTAGAATGGTTAAAACTTTAATATATTTCCCTTGCATATCCAGTTCTTTAAATGCAGTTGGACATTGATCGCTCCAAGAATCCAGAAGTATTACCGATTTTGGACCCGTATTGGGAATATATACTTCTTGGAACCATCGCTTGAAATGATTAGTCGTCAATTTTGCAGATTTCGAAATAAATATAAATATATTTTAGGCTCTGAACATAGTTTGTTCCACTCGAGGACCAACTTTGCCAGTACGTTTGTTTAAAACGATCACCATAGGTACCAAAAGCTTGCCACTCGCAGAAACCAAAGGCTGTATAGTATAACTGTGTGTTGTTGATGTTTTCGATTGCACGACTGTCTCAACGGATTTCTGCCCTTCTTTCGCCAATGTGCGGCCTGTATGTAGCTCTAAACGGAATCCGCTCTGATCAGAATTAAATGTGTCTTCAGCCCCAACGTCGGCTATATTGACTTTCACCATTTCTATAAATTCGATAGCTTTGTTTTGAAGTGTATCAGCGTTCAATAATTGTTGTCTTGTTACATATTTAGTAATCTTCCGTGACACAATTCCATGTTGGTTGTTGAATGTCCTTAGCCAAGAAGCGGATGCTTGGAAATTTACGGCCGGTATTTCTATAATTTCTCGTGCACGTAAGGCCCATCGTCGAAGATCTATATCATGGACAGGCAGCCTTTTGTCCAAGACATCATTAAAATTGTTTAACTTATAGTGAGCTATCTTTGTTGACTTTTCTTTGTAGGTGCCACCCTTATTTATACTATGGGCCCACCGGCGCAACTGCGGCTCTGATTTTACCTTTTTGAATTCCGTTTGAACAGATGATAACTTTCTATTCCCATTTGCCCCAGATCTCCAGTAATCTACAGGTCTTATCTTATGTTCGCAACTCAATTCTTCTATATCTTGGGCACATACATTTTCATCAATTTTTTTATCTAGGTATCGTTGTCCGTGCCAATCTCCTTCACTGTCATCTTCTATTGCGGCTGCTTCATGAATTTCATTTGGTGACAAAAAATCCAAACCAGTTTCGGCATTCATTTTCATAGGTTGATCCATCGCTTCAATGATCATGTTTTGTAGATCCTTACTGAACAGTTTTTCTTGTTCGGTGATTGGAGTGCGAGGCAAGTTCATAACACTTATCGCTATGAATAAAAGTTGAATGACATTCACCGGAATAACGTACATTTTTATTTATATTTCGACCTCAAAATGTATGGCTGGATTCTCCGTCGTAGCTGCAGCAATAATGATCGTTGGTGAATTTATATGACTTGAAACTCAATTGATAAATACACACGAAAAAAAATAGCGACGACACACGTTATTACGAGAACTGCTATTCATCTTTAATAAGGCGATTTCAAGGTTATCATGAGAGCCGCTCTTTGCCCCGTAGTCGCTCTTTGCGAAGATTTATTTCTTTCGTTCATTGGTTCTGCTGTTTGTGAAATTAATGTTAAAGATAAAGATTAAATTATGCTGCGGTATAAGCTGATAAAAATGTTTGCATCATTCTTTTCATGAGTTGCAGCGGCAACCCAAAAACGCTGTAGCCTCTGCAGATAATGCCTTCGATACGGTGAGCGGAGTGGAATTTCTTCGTAAATATACAATTGTAATCCAGTTGCTTTCCGAAGCACGAAGTCAGTGCATGATTGCGAGCCTCTGCCTATATGAGTGGGAACTGAAGAGTGATTTTTCACAAGTAATGCACGAATTATTGCAATAGACAACATGCCATTTGTTGCTGTACTCATCATTATCATCATGAGCGTCTAGTAGTCGAAGAATACAACATTCTTTCCCTTCGAACTTTATTTTTAATTCGAAAACGAGAAAATGTGTATCGACTATTTTTACTGATTGTACTTTCTTTGTAACCCATTTTTATTTATACAAATTTTCGTCCATGCCGTACCGTAAGAACTTTGAACGTTTGCCTTTCGAGAGGTGGAGCGTTGGAGGGTGGTGGGGGGAGGGGGGCTGGAATGTTATAGACATGCAATTGCGTTATAACACGAACATATATTGATGTGAATTTAGACCGAAATGGCAAAAAGCTAGCTGATTATACGATGCTCTCGGCAAAAAAATCGACGGGCAGTTTCAACCCCTTGATTGTAAGATATAGGAAAAAGAAAAAATCCGTATCCGCACTTTTCCATTCTCTACATGTATGCAAATTTACATCCCAATCGATTAAGAATTCTCGGAGATACGGTTGAAAAAAAATCGCATTTTTGCAATATGAAATTTGTTGCTATCTGCATCGTTCTCATCTCCAATGTATAGTACACCAAAAAATAAACATTGTTGCAATTTGAAGTTTTTTCATACCTTGTGCTGTTAAAACGTTATCGACGAAAAACGAAAAACACCGCAATTTTCAAGGGTGCCTTTCAACCCTTAAAAATCCGGTTCCGCCGATATAAAAAAATATGAGTCGCCTATTTTTACCCATTCTACAAGCATGTCAAATTTTATCGAAATCGGAGACATCGACCTCGCAACGTTTCCTTGTGAGTATATTGCTACCACGTCGATGTGCATTTGTTGCCAACAATATACTTTTATATTTGTTTTTGTCTTCCTCGGTGTATATTGCATCGTCAGAAATTCTCTTGGAAATTAGCTCATAGAGCCCAGGGGTTCCCAAGTATTTTATGCCATCGATGAATATACGAGGGTGGGGTGAAAAGTTTCCGGCCTGACCAAGAGATGGTGCCACTGGGTCTAGTTTTGGAACGGCGTCCTACAGTACCATTCCTACCGAGCTTGTATGTACAGTTTCAGGCCAATCGCTACGTTAGTTTGCGTTTGAGAGCACATTGCGCGAGACGCTTGCGTTGTTTTCGTAAAAATGGAAAAATTTGAAAAACGTGCTGTCATCGAATTCTTCCATTTGAAAGGTTGCACACCAAAACAAATAAAAGAAGAGATGTATTCAGCACTAGGAGACTCCTCCCCATCATATTCAACTATTAAGCAGTGGGTTTCTGAATTTAAAATGGGTCGTGTGAGCACCTCTGACGAGCCTCGCTCAGGACGGCCCGTTGAAGTCACAACTTCAGAGATGATTGAAAAAATCCATAAAATAGTGTTGGAAGACCGCAGGTTGAAAGTGCATGAGATAGCTGAGACCTGTAGGATGTCAGCTGAACGTGTGCGAAATATTTTGCACAAACATTTGAACATGGAAAAGCTGTGTGCAAGGTGGGTGCCGCGTTTGCTAACGCTCGACCAAAAACTGCTTCGAAAAACCATTTCTACCGACAATTTGGCGCTGTATAGGCGTAATCCAAACGAATTTTTGCGTCGATTCATAACTGTCGATGAGACATGGGTCCACCACTACACTTCTGAAAATAAAGAACAGTCAAAACAGTGGGTTGGAAAAGGGGAACCAACCCCAAAGAAGGCAAAAACAATTTTATCGGCAAACAAGGTTATGGCTACTATTTTTTGGGATGCGAGAGGAATTATATACATTGATTACCTTGAAAAGGGTAAGACTATCACTGGTTAATACTACGCAGAGTTATTGCAACGTTTGAAGCACGAGGTGCAAATTAAACGGCCTCATTTGGCGAAAAAAAAGTTTTGTTTCATCACGATAACGCACCAGGGCATTTGTTGATTGTTGCCATGTCCAAAATCCACGAATTGAAGTTTGAATTGATGCCGCATCCTCCCTACTCTCCAGACTTAGCCCCCAGCGACTATTACCTGTTTCCTAACCTCAAAAAATGGCTTGGCCGAAAAGGATTTAAGAGCAACGAAGTTATCGAAGCTGTAAATCAGTATTTTGAGGAGCTTGACGAATCTACGTTTAAAACTGGTATAACTAAATTAGAACACCGTTATGAGAAATGTATCAGTGTTGATGGAGATTATGTTGAAAAACAAAGCAAAAAAAATCTTTAAACATCGTTTTCCTTGGTCAGGCAAGAAACTTTTCACCCCACCCTCGTATTATCATCATTATCCACATCGAAACGCTTATCGCCTAACATCATTCCTTCATTGGTAAATTTGACGGCATACACGTAATCCATGCTGGAATTTTTGTCTTGTGAAAGAATAGATGAAATATATTGTTGACCGAGTGGACCGAAATGTTTGCGCAATGTATTTTGACCTTCAGCCGTTTGTAATTGATGTTGAACTGTAGACACGAATGATTCGGGCGTAGCCTCGAAAACGCCTTCTTCAACAATGGTGGCTGGTTGCAAGGGTACAGCAGTCATCGACGTATCATCCAGAGATTTCTTTCGTCGCTTGCGTTTCAACTAATTTGGTGTAGAAGTTGAATGATTTCATTGAAGATGAAAGTTGAAATAATGAACGTGTGCGCTTTGTTCCTTGTTTCACATCCTTCTCTAGGTCCTTTGCTTCCGACATCTTGTTGATTCAATTTCCGGCCCAAGAGATTCAACAGCAGCTGATTGCTCAACAATCTGCTTGAGAGTTTCGGTGATTGGCTTGAAGTGTCTCTCCAATGCAAGATCTTCTTCCATTTTTCCAGTCTTCAAAGCTTGATATTTTTTGCGTATTGAGTGGCTTATTTTCGCAATTTCCCTCGCAATCATTTCATCAGTATAAATTGTCGTCATGATGCCCACATGAAATTATTTGTAGGTCGTTGCACAGCTGATGTCTCAATGCCGACTGACTACATCACGGTATTGCAAACTCGTTAAATCCATTTCTATAGCGACCACCGGATAATGCGCTATCTTTGTCAATCACCATGAAGCCATATTTGTGTTGCCAACATTTTTGACATAACACCAGAAAATCTTCATACGGCATGTCCGTATTTACATGTTCATTGTAAACATGTTTCAAGTTTGTACGATCTTGTTTAAATAAAATCAGCAGATTCACATTGTCGCGTATAAGATGCTTGGAAACCTAGGCATATGTTTGCCAAAGGTAGAAACGATGATTGCGATGGGCAGACAATCAACGCTCGAGTGTCTGCCCATCGCAAAGTACTCTCGTACTGTATCTGGCTTGTCACATGCTACGTCATGGAAAATAAAAATGGAGTTCGAAAGCGCTTCGTGCGGTGGGATAACATCACTATTATCTGAGAATTAAAAATAGCCAATTTCGTTAATCGATGTCAGCAGATTTTCCAAATATTGATATTTTGGCTGTTGAAGCGATTTCGAGTTAACTCGACTTAACAGAGCATTGGTTTTCCCACAATTTAAAGGACCGCAAATAATGCTGCGTATGGTAAGTGGTAGCATGTCTGCATACTTCCGAATTTGTTGGCCCTTCATTACTCTATCGTCGAAATTGGTCAATTGAATCACCGTCGCTTGTTGCACGAAACGCATGTTTTCTCTTCCGAATCTAAACACACATTCGCTCAAAATGCATCGTGTGAGGAGTATTTATAGGAGTGCACCGGGCCAAATCCGTTCAGTATTGATAATGTTTTTGTACATGTTGGACGACTGCAGTATTCTCAGCTTAACGACTCATCAATCAAATGTGCGTACAGAATAAATTTCAGTAAACCCAACAACGTAGGATCCCTGTTGGGATTTTCATCGAATCGAATACTGCATCCCTGGAAATGGCAGGACTCTGATGTACCGATAAACATAATGAATGTCAACATTATCCGCATAGAATGTAGTGTCACCACTGGTGCGTACTGCAATGGCGAGCGTGTACACACGATACATGAAATTTCGCCAAGCGTACCACCAGGATATAAGATATCGGAAACGCCTGCGCAAATCATTTATCTTCCGATCGTTCTGCGGAGCATTACGGATCTAACGATACGTATCGTGGATCAGAAGGAAGAACTACTCGATTTTCGAGGAGAAGAAATTACGGTGAGATTGCACATACGAAAGCGACGCTTGTGATGCTCGTTCTGCACGACACGGAATACGCCAGAGACAATATTTCTACGCGAAATAATACGATCCCACACGATAATACTCTTGCAAGAAGACAATCGGCATTGAGTGCTAAATTACCCGCAAAGAAAAAACTCAGTGCGTCGAATCGTTAATTTTTAGAATCTCTGGGATTTATTGTACGACATACTTGAGGCAAAAGAATGACTGACGTTGTGAATATCAGTGGGGGGTCAATCTTTGACGATCGTATCATCAAAATTGACACTCATACGTACAATCCGTATGCCAACCCAACGTTTGGGCACAGAGATGAAATACGAATTCCTATACAACACCAAGCCTTGTACACCCTACCATCTGAAAGTTTTCTCTACGTTGAGGGGAAGTTCCCGGTGCTTAAAAAACCTGATGTTCAAGCAATAGTAGTATTGGGAAACAATTGCGTTGCATTCATGTTTGATGAAGTTCGTTATGAGCTCGATGGTGTGGAGGTTGATCGCAATCGAAACGTTGGAATAACAACTACGATTAAAAACTACATCTCTCTAAGTCCTGAAAGGAGTCATGCGTTGAAAAATGCTGCGTGGGATGTAACACATAATAATGGGGGAAGATACTTCAATTTTTGTGTACCTCTCAACATATTGCTAGGATTCTGCGAAGATTACAAGCGCGTTGTTATCAGTGCTCGTCATGAGCTAATTCTGATACGTTCGCGCAATGATAACAATTGCGTATTCGGTCAGCATCCATTAGTAGAGGCAGAAGTTGAATTGCTCAAGATACAATAGCGTATGCTTCACGTAATATTAAACGAGATAACTAAATTGTCATTACTTCGAACATTGGAAAGTGGGCGATACTTGAATATGAGCTTTCGCTCTTGGGATCTATACGAGTATACACTGCTTCAAAGAACAACGAAACACTCATGGACTGTGAAACCTGCCTCCCAGCTAGAGAAACCAAGATATGTAATATTTGCGCTGCGGACTGGAAAAAAAATTCTATGGCACAGGACATTAAACTATTCGAGCACTGCAAACTCGCCAGTGTTAAACTTTATCTCAACTCGGAATCCTATTTTTACGATGATTTGAATTTGGACTTTGACAAAAACAGATTCGCCATTTTGTTCAATATGTACCCTCGAGTCCGTAAATCTTATTACGGCTGTAATAGTGATAATTCTTTGCTCACTATCGCAAAATTTCAATATAACGGCCCTCTCACGGTTATTGATTGCTCATGTCAGAACGAGTCTGTGAAAAATGCTACCGTCGACGTGCGAATAGAGTTTGAATGAAAGGAAGATTTGTCACCAAATACTACTGCCTATTATTTGATCTTGCACGATCGCGTTATTGAATATTGTCCATTGACAAACATGGTTCGTAAAATTGTATAGATCAGCAAGTAACCCCTGCTCGATGAATAAATAATTTAAAGACGAATTTCTTGAATATTGACGTCAGTCATCAATTGATCTTGCTATCGACTTGACCGATCCAATACATCTTCGTTATGTCTGTACCTACATTTGTCGATCTACAAGGGTTGTATTTGTTGGGAGGCTCTTTGTCGTGAAGAAAGTTGCGATTCTGAGAGCGGGATGTGTACTCTCTCATTACATTTTCGCGAGTATCATACCATGGAGAATTCTCACAAAATCTGAAAGATACGAAGCGTCATGGCTGATCCGGAATCATAATGGTCCAAAGTGGGCCTATGGAAACGTTCCATATAGCATGGCTCAAGGTTTAATAACGGCTGCAGTTGTGGGCCCAATGGAAGACGATATGTATTCTATCGTATATGTTGACGGACATGAAAAATAAGAATGGTTAGCTGATATATTAAATATGAAAATTCATCTAGTTATTGAAACGTTGGACGTGGACTTTGGCGACATGGATACCTTAAGTAAATTAGGTGTAAGCTATACTCTGCAATGCGAAAGGCATGAAAAAAATTGTGCATTACAAAATGTATTTAAAGTGTTTAATTGGTGGACGAATTATAAAGATTCATGCAAACAAACGAAATGTGACATTACGTGATTTTTCTTATTCTCCTCACCCCTTTCTTTGTTTCAATATCTGTTATGAGATCATACAGTTGAATGAAATATTGCTCTCGAACGTTCAAGAGACTTTCGTGAGATGTTCATGAGACGATCATGAGACGTTCGTGAGACGTTCGGAGACGTTCGGGAGACGTTCGTGAGACGTCCATGAGACGTTCGTGGGACGTCCATGAGCCGTTCGGAGACATTAAAGAGACGTTCGGAGACGTTCATGAGACGTTCGGAGACGTTCGTGAGACGTTCGGAGATGTTCGTGAGACGTTCACGAGACGTTTGGAGATGTTCGAGAGACGTTCGAAGACGTTCAAGAGACGTTCAAAAGCGTTCACTAGTTGTTCGAAGACGTTCAATAGGTGTTCGAAGACGTTCGTGGGTTTGTTTGGGATTTCACCCAAAAAAACCCAACCGCTTTAGTCGTTAAATGTCTAAAGTTAAATGTATATCTCGCTCTATCTCACATGCATGCGATGCGGTCGCTCCATCTCTCTCTCTCTCTCTCTCTCTCTCTCTCTCTCTCTCTCTCTCTCTGTCATGCATACGTGTAATCCGATCCCTTCTCTCAGCGACACGAGTCAACCAACTTGGCTCTCTGGCGAGAGTCGCTGAATAATAAAATCTATGAAGTAAACAATATAAGACAAAAATAGATCAACAATTAATTTTAAATATATAAATATCAATAATCGATGATGAATTAATCGATAATCGATATATAGCCCCCTCCACCGCTCCAACGACTTGCCCCACCCGCGTGGATTCAGCCTCTCCTCCAAATCCCCCCCCCCCCCCCACGTGACGTCATACCCCACCCGCGTGAACCCCCCGCCCCACACCCCCCTAAGAGGACCGGCGTTAGAACCAGCCTAGCTATACTACTCCAAAGGATCCGTTGAAGGTTCCTATCATTCGAATGAAGTTGAATTTGACGGTACACCTTTGTGATGTCCGTCGCGAAGATGAAGTAATGCCGTCGGATCCAAAGAAGTACATCAGACGTGTCCTGTTGACGTTTGGCGCCCGTATAGAGGAGGTCGTTAAGCGAGACACCACTGCTCGTCTTGCACGACCCGTTGAAGACCCCTCGAAGCTTGGTGGTGGTGCTGTGAGCCCGAAAAACACCGTGATGGGGCAAATAATACACGGGAGTTGAAGCTGGCCCAGTAGAAGCTCGCACCATGTGAGACAACGTCTCGTACTTCTGAAGAAAACCGTGATACAACTCTCGATAAGTCGAATTAAGCGAAAGCCGCTTTTGAAGTTGAAGACGGGAGCGCCGCGCTGCCGTGAAGGAATCCCCGAAAGACGATTATGAAGTTTCGAAAGGAAGACGGACTGTATATTGCCCGTCTTCGTCTCGCGAATGCGTGTCCTTGAAGTGTTGCTCACAGGAGGAATCCTCGGGCTCAGATGTAGAGGCTGAGTCCGACGGAATTTCCTCCTGGTCCCAGAATTTTGAAAGCAGCGAAGAGACATCATAATCGATGGAGGCGTGCTGAACCCGAACTGAAATTGAAGTTGAAGCGTCAACAGGACCAAGTATAATCCACCCGAGAAGAGTCCGTTGCGCTATCGGGTCAGTTGGTCGACCTTTACCACGTCTGATTCGATGAGGAGGTCGTATGAATCAGCTCCGATGAGGATGTCGATCAGTCCTGGCGTCTGAAAATCAGGATCGGCAAGTTTAAGGTTTTGAAAATGCGCCCATTTCTCGTTAAACGAGAATGACGGAAGTGACGCTGTCAAGACTTTGAGTACAAAGGCTGTAACGTTGACGAAGTGAGCCGAATCGTGCCGCGTGCGACCTGCTGAATGGTTGCCAAGTCCGAGAATATTCAGTGAGGCCGACACGCGCTTGAGGCGAAGAAGCTGTACAATTCGCTCCAATGCGAAAGACAGCTCAGCGCCAGGGTCAATTAGGTGACGAATTCGTTGTGAACGGCCAGATGGTGAAGAAGCGATTGCTTGGCTCGTAGCCAAGAAGACGGAAGGTCGAAGAACTCGCTTCAGCGACGCCGCATGCGCCGATGTCGAAGTTGAAGGTGAAGAAGCGCTGCGAAGTGGTGCCGGTGAAGTAGAAGAACTGCCGAGGGAATTAAGACCAATGGAGTCTTGTCCGAAGTGTCCAGAAGTTTCATCGCATGGGTGACTTGTTAGGAGTCAAGCCTGGGGCTCGTTTGGCGACGATATTGCCGTTGGCGTCGAGGCGCCTGCCTGATGATTTGAAGCGCCCGAATTCTTCTTTGCTCCGATGTGGATTAGAGTGTGGTGCTTTTCTCCACACTCGAAGCACCGCTTGTCAACTCGGCAATTGACAGCGGAATGCGGCCCGAGGCAGTTGAAGAAAGCCGCCGTTGCTCTGCTACTTCGCGTCGCTCCTGGGCGCTCTTCTGCCGAAAGAGCGGACATGAAGCAATGAAGTGTCCCTTGAGGCAGAAGTGACACTGCTGGGTGGCAGAACCCGCCGGATGAAGAGGGCCTTTTGAAAGAACCGCCGCAGCAGACTTCTTACCCAACTCCTATTGTTTTTCCCGCTTCTCCGGCTTTTCAGAAGAGTCCTCAGCCCGCGAGGTGCACGCCTTTGCATTATTCGATAGGCGAGACATTTTGGATCCCGAGGCGCGACCACCTTCAGATGAAGTGGCCGTCTGAGGTGTCGTATCGGCAGTTCGCGACTCTCAAGAGCTCTGGCGAGAGCGATGAGGAAAGACCGAAACTGTGCGAACGTCGCAGGGTCGGTTGAAGCGCCCAATTTTACCTCCCACTGCTCTCGAAGGTGCTGGTCAAGCCGTGACGCAAAGAAATGAACCAGAACAAGATCCCAATGATCTACCGGAGCGTCGAGCGCCCGAAGAGCGTTCATAACATCAGCCGTGGTGTTGATGAGGTTGTTGAGCGCCTTCGCGGACCGTGAAGTGACTCGAGGGATGCCGAAAAGTCTGTCAAGCTGTGAATTAATTAAAATTCGCTTGTTTTCATACCTCTCCTGAAGGGTGTCCCAGGCTGAAGCGAACGACTCAGAAGAGACCGAAAGATTGGCGATCAGCTGCGCTGCCTCGCCCTGGAGAGAAGTGCGCAAGTAATACATCTTCTCAACCGAAGTGATATCCGAATTGTTGCCAACCATTGAAACGAAGAGATCATGGAAGGAGCGCCAAGCCCTGAAGTCTCCGTCAAAAACCGGAAGTTTGATGTCCGGAAGGGTCCGCTGCAGTGCGGTGGGAGCAATTGCCCCCATCAATGAAGTATTCATGTTCTGCGAGATTCTCGCAGTTCATCTCAAGGAGACTTGCGAGAACGTTTGTGTGACGTGCACTCGAAAAAAGCCAGAAAAAACACGAAGTACGCGCACATACTCGGCGACGAGAATGTATGTGTGACGCACTAGAGACGTCAGAAAAACACCACGAAGTACGTGCACACACTCGGCGACGAGAATGTTTGTGTGACGCATTCGAAACGAATAAAAAAATCGAGGATTAATGACGAAGTACGCACACACACTCGATGACGAGAATGTTTGTGTGACGCACTAGCAACGTCAGAAAAAAACCATGAAGTACGTGCACACACACGGCGACAAGAATGTTTGTGTGACGCACTCGAAACGAACCAAAGAATCGAGGATTAATGACGAAGTACGCGCACACACTCGATGAGGAGAATGTTCGTGTTACGCGAACGACGACGAATCAAAGAATCGAAGATTAACACCGAATTACGCGCACACACTCGATGACGAGAATGTTCGTGTAACGCGCACGACGAACCAAAAAAAAAACACTGAATACGCTCGCAAACTCGATGCACGAGAATTTAAGCGATGCGTAACGAAGAACCCCGAAAAACCAATTAATGCGCCGAAAATGTCCGAAAACCGCGTAAAATCAACGCGACGAGAGTCCCGAAGTGCACGAAGAATCACGTGACGCGCATCCACACTCGAATGTCGAGAATGTTTGTGAGACGCGTCGAACAAAGATCCCGGAAAATCACGATTATTGCGAAAAATGCGAAAAATCACGAACTACGCATACACACTCGTTAAGCGAGAATGACCGTGATATGCGTAGAATCGAAAAAATCCAAAAGGAAGCACGAAAAACGTGTATGTCGTCTCAGCGAACGCCAATGATCGTGAGATGCGTCGAACGAAGATCCCGGAAAATCACGATTACTGCGACAAATGCGAGAAATCACGAACTACGCATACACACTCGTTAAGGGACAACACCACTGTGACGGCTTCAAAAAATCGATTTTTTGAAAACCATCTAGAAAAATCTAAAATACATTTAAGATTAAGATGCCGTTGGACCCAGGTCGAAAAAATAATTATTTTCGGAGATATTGAATATTTTGTGGAGCGGTGCAGCGCTCCGTGACGCTCGGGGTCCCGCGCAGCTGCGCGCCTCAGGGTCGGCAGGTATACCGGGCCTTTCCCAGGTCCTGCGGGTCTTTCCCAGGTATTCCTTTGTCTCCCTTCACAAAAACCGGCTATTGTTATAAACATAGTTTCGAAAAAAGCCATAGGTGGCGATAATTGAAAAATGTTCAAGGCAGGTATAGGGATAGCGTCATAGCGTCAGTTTGCGAATAGAAGCGACGCTACTCATGTCTCAACGCTCTGAATCGTTTCGTTTATAAATATCGAACGCTCAGAATTATTCTTTGCACATCGAAATGGATAATCTGAAAGTGTACGCGGGGAAAAAGGGAACAAAACGGAGCTATGTGACGAGGAGTCGAACGAAAATTTCGAATCGAAAACCTCCGAACCGTTATAGCTCCGAAAATAGTTCTGCAGAGTATGTGAGCACGTCGGCGAAAAAGTTTAAATCGTCGGACGATTTAGAGGTCGGTGTTACTAACGATTTCGGTTATCGTATAGTACACCTCGTCAATGCATTGAACATTATATGGACGTTAGTGAAGTGCAAAGTGTGTCGCAAATCGTCGATATTGCAGCTGATATCGCGGTATTATTATTCAATGATGGCCTGAGAAGCCTCATGAAAGTTTTGGAGACGTTGGGGATAACTATCGGCCCAAATTCTTTCAATTTTTGCGTTGAAACCGACGCAGCGCGGATCGAGCTGGCGGAGCGCTCGCTCACAGACGCTGCAAAAGAGGCAAGAGGGGCTTCTACAAGTTCGAGAAAAGATGCTAGGGACAATGATTTGCTTCTTGAAGGCCAGCTATATGGTGCCGGCATCGCTGATTAAAGGTAAAAAATGTTTTTTCCAATTTATCGCATAAATTGACAAACCTAAAACTTTGAACGCGTTTTTCTCAAAACCACTTTTTTGAGTGCGGCACGCAGCAGAACTCGACCAATTTTTATCCGATCGACTTCAAATTTGGACTGCATCAATAAAATTAGATTATCTAAAGAAGTACATAGGATTTTTTCGATATCTCAACAATAAAAAAAGTTATAGCCTATTTTCGACGAGAAATTTTGCTCGAAAATCGTCCTTTAATTTCAAAAGCGTGCCTATTTTTAAAAAATCAATATTTTTTCTAATCCCTGTGTACTTCTTTTCAAAATATCATATTATTAATGAAAACACTCGGTATTTTTTTTCAGATCGACTTTGAAGAGAGTTCTGCTGCGTGCTGCGAACCACTGCAGAGGCAACAGTAGCTGACGCGGGAGCTTCCCCAGCGTCACCATGGGGCGTGAAAAATTTGAAAACTCATTTTTATGTATCTTCAATAAATAACGAACAAAATAAAAAAAAATTCGAATATCTCTTTTTTTCCCACAAAAAAAAATTCTTGAAAAATGGCAAAAAACAGGGGGTCATCCTGTATGTTCTGCCACAAGCGAGAATGACCGTGATATGCGTAGAATCGAAAAAATCCAAAAGGAAGCACGAAAAATGTGTATGTCGTCTCAGCGAACGCGAATGATCGCGAGATGCGTAGATCGGCTCGACGAAAAATCACAGCGCGCCAGAAAGTCACGTGATATACGTACACTCGAAGCACCGACGAAGCACCGCACGTAACGGACAAGCCGAGTACGATCATGAGAGCGAGAGAGAGATCGCCACGACACTCGTGCATGCGAAGCGGCACGAGGGTACACACACGCGCGCGCGCGCGCACACACACACACACACACACGCGCGCGCGCGTGCACACACACGAGCACGAGTGTCACGGCTCGTTCTCCCACCCCTCCGGCTCGAACGAGTCGTCGAACCCGTCGTCGGGCCACCCCGCGTCGTAAAAAGCGACGGGTTCGGGCTCGTCGTTCAACGCCACGATTAACACCGTCACGACGTCGACCCCGTTGTACAAGCGCACGCAGGGGAGGGGGGTGCCGTTTTCGGCCACAGCCACGACGATGCGGTGCTCTACGAGGTCCGCGAACAGGTCCGAGACGAAGGGGATGGTCTCAAGATGCGCGATCCCCGAAACCATGCACTGGATGACAAGGCCCGCGACAAACGCGCAAAAGGGCGCGGGGGTATACAGCGAGTCCGCGTCCACGTACCCGCTGTACCCCTCATCAACAAAAAAAACTTCACTGTATCCCTCGGAGTCGCACGACACTATGTTCCCGCGGAGTACGTCACAGCCACCCGCGGGGATTATCACGCACGACGCTGCCGGCACAACATCGTCGAACGGGAGGCACGGCACGCGAACGGCGCTACAGGGAGCTCGAGGCACTCGGGATACATTTTTCGCGAACACGGACTGGTGGAAAAGAAGAAGAGACGCGCGCGATGGAGTGTGAAGAGCAACTGAAGCTGCCAGTCGTATGAAGGGCATCTTTTGCAGATTTTTGACAGGTCAGCATAATTGCACGTGTGCGAGGTAGCCGATGCATCGTTCTACGATGAGCTCACCCGACGGTGAGCGCGATCGTTCTACGATGAGCTCATCCGATGGTGAGCACGGAGTTTAGATAGCATAGATGCACGTGTGCAAGCTAAGCGATGCAGTTTAGCTTCGCTCCGCGATGAGTTCATCCGTCGGTGAACTCACCGCAGGAATTTGCGAATTATGCTGATAACTGTCAAAATCTTTTGTGCAGCAGCCCGCATGGGAGAAGCCGTATTCTCGACCTCTCCTCTTTGCGTGGATATTCGTACCTGCTATAGAGCGCGCACACCGACGAGCACAAGCATACGTGTGTGTGGCATCGGGCCGCTTGCTACTACATGCATGCGCCCGCGTAGTGGCTCGCAATGGAGAAGCCATTTTCTCGGACTCTCCTCTTTGTGCGGATTTTCGTACCTGCTATAGAGCGCGCATACCGACGAGCACAAGCATACGTGTGTGTGGCACCGGACCGCTTGCTACTGCACACACGCACGCGCGTCGCTCACAGCTGTATGCTTTTAAAAATGAATAACAATTCAGAGATTGATCCGAACCCCATACATTCTTATATCATACTCCTATTCAGAATTTCAGCCTACATCCTCGAGAACATCTCAGCTGAGGGATAGCCTGTATATAGCATAGCATACTTATACTCGTTCTATCTTTTCAAAATAGAGAGCGCAGGGCCTTAGAGAACGTTGAATTTGAATTCGACTATGATTTTTCTGGATTTGATTTTAACATGAAACTTCTCCGGCAATAAACGCTCGACGGAGACGTTGATGAAGATACTTTCAGGAATGTTCGCGAGTCAGCAAAAATGCAGCTGCGCGAAATGTCGGTTTACACGCTCGGAGAAATAAATCTCGAGATTTTGAAAAAGGATATTGTCTTCGAATGTGCTACATGTATGTGTGATAAAACACACACACACACACACACACACACACACACACACACACACACACACACAAGCACGCACGCACGCAAGCACGCACGCACGCACGCACGCACACACACACACAGGATATTGTCACACACACAGGATATTGTCACACACACACGCACATACACACATTGCTCGTGAAAATGCGAACATTTGAACAATTAAAAAAAAGCTGTCAGTAGTGATATAGACAGCGTTCGATACGCAACGAACGGAAGATCGCACAAACGCAATGAGCGATCGAACGAACAAAGAAAGTAAGCTTCTTTTAGGTTTCGAAAAGCAATTATTTTATTGGCCGAGGGATTTTGTTACGATGCAAAGTTTTTGGTGAACGAAAAACATTACCACTTCGGACTGCGATTGAGCGAACGCCACGAAGGGAAGATCGTACAAACGCAATAAGCAATCGAGCGAACAAAGAAAGTAAGCTTCTTTTAGGTTTCGAAAAGCAGTTATTGGCCGAGGGATTTTGTTAAGATGCAAAGTTTTTTGTGAACGAAAATCGAACGTTTTGTTCACCGAAAATCGATACTTCTACTTCGGACCGCGATTGAACGACGATCAATCCAACGGACGAGCGATCGAACGAGCGAAGAAAGTAAGCTTCTTTCAAATGTCAAACATCAGTGTTTGGCCGAGGGGTTTCTTTTTCGATGCAACGCTTTTTGTAGACGAAAATCGAGCGTTTTTTTCACCGACAATCGATGCTTGCAAGTCGGACCGAGATTGAGTGAGCGCAATGAATAGAGGACCGAACGAACGCAATGAGCGATCGAATGAAATCAACGAACGATCAAGCGAAAGGACGAGCGATCAAACGAACGTAGAAAGTAAGCTGCTTTTAGATATTAAAAAGCAGTGACTGGCCGAGGAATTTTCTTTTCGATTCATAGTTTTTTGTGAACGAAAATCGAGCGTTTCTTTCGCCCAATATCAACGCAACGAACGAGCGAAAGAACGGATTGTCCGGTCTTCTTTTCGATTCATAGTTTTTTGTGAACGAAAATCGAGCGTTTTTTTCGCCCAATATCAACGCAACGAACGAGTGAAAGAATGGATTGTCCGGTCGCTCGCTCGTTCGTCCGTTAAACGAACGAAAGATCGAATGCACGCAACAAACGATCGACTGAACGCAGCGAGTGAATGAAGGAACAAGCGATCGAACGTTCGAAGGATCGCACAATCGGAATACCGAACGAACGAGCGCATCGACCGAACCATCGAACTAACGAATGAACGAACGAACACCGCAGTCCTAAGTAGTGGTATCGATTGTTAGGGCTACACATGTTCGTTGAAAAACCATGCATCGAAAAGAAAATTCTTCGCGTAATCCCTGCTGTTTGGAATGTAAAAGAACCTTGTTTTCGTTGGTTCGTTCGATCGTTCAATGCGTTCACACGTTCGTTCGTGTGATGCGTTCGCTTGATCTTTTGTTTGTTATCCCCGTTGCGTCCGTTCGATCGTTCGTTCGTTCGTTCGTTCGTAGCGCTCATTCGATCGTTCATTCCAACGTTTATTACGCTTGTTCGATCTTTCTTTGTCTAATTCCTTCGTTCAATCACTGTATTTTCATATGCAAAAGAAGCTTGTGTTCCTTCACTCGTTCGTTTATTCGTTCGTTGCGATCGCTCTATCCTTCGGTACGTTCGTTCGTTCATTTTTATGAAACGAATTCAAAATAGAATTAAAAAACCAGATATAGAAATTAACTTTGAAATAAAAATTCCAAAATCGAAATCGTCATTGAAATGAAAATCCAAATGAATGTTCTCAGGCTATATTCTTTTTGAAAATAAAAGCTGGAATCAAGGTTCTCAAGCTCAAGCGATATACTTTTAGAACGTCTTTTGAGATTTCGTCCCCGAGTGTGTACTCAGCCGATATTTTACGAAATTGAAATAAAAAATGAAAAACGAAATAAAAATGGCTATCGTAATAAAATATCGTAAAAAAATATCAAAATCGACATAAAAGGAATCGAAATCAAAATCGGCGTTCTCTTTGGGTCATTCGTTCGTTCCGTTCACTCGATCGTTCTTTCGTTGCGCTCGTTTGATCGTTCGTTTCATCGTTCATTACCCTCGTTTGATCTTTCATTTGTTACGAACTAACGAACACCTCAGTCCGAAGTAGTGGTGTTGATTTTCAGGACAAAACTCTCTATGTTTGTTGAAAAAACCATATATCGAAAAATAAAATTTCTTTGCGCAATCCCTGCTGTTTGACTAGGAAAATAACCTTGCGGTCGTTAGTAGTATATCAGGACCGGTTCTAACCTTGGGATCTCAGGGGGAACGGGGCGGGGGGCTCCAGCGCGGGGGACCGAGGGCAGACGTCACGCGGCGGGGAGGGGGAAGGCGACGCAGAGAGGGGGTCTAGCGCGAGATAGTCGAGAGTGGTGGCGTGATGATACGCGACGCTGAGCGATAAGGGGGGTTTGGCGCGGGGTCGTTGACACCATAGGGCGGCAGGTAAATGTTGAAAACTCATAAAATCGTGTGATTTATTATAATCATTAAAATTATTTACATATTATCTATGCAGGCGGAGCGTTTTGATTACGTCTCTGGAAGTCCGTACAAAGAACAATTTAGATATGCGTTTGCACGCGCGCGCGCGCGTGTGTGTGTGTGTGTGTGTGTGTGTGTGATAGGGAGAGAGAGAGAGAGAGAGAAAGAGAGAAACAACTATGAGTGGTTAGAATTTTTTCGATAATATAAAAAACTGCAGTTGCCATATGAAGGGCGGCCTTTCAAAGTGCCATAAAATGTCTTATTTATTATATGCAGCTGCAGCTATGAGAGGAGTCATTGTTCCAAAAAAAAAAAACAAATTTTAATCCCATCGAGATTTTGGTTTCATTCCGAAATATAACCTCAAGATGTTCACATGTGCGAGTATGTATACAGTGCATCCGGCCAAACACCCCCTGGACTTGACCAAAAACGAGCTCGAACAAGTTCCAAAGGTCTTGCTCTTAAAATATTGGGGTCATTATATTGGTTTACTGTGGGATCGTTTGCCAGAACACCATTGCAATGACAGTGAAGTGATATCATATTTTCCATGCATGGAGCATTGTAATACGCCACAAATGAAAGATCACATTGATAGCCCCCCACCTCAACGTCGAGACTGTGAAAAATGTCATGAGGTGGGAAACTTTCCACGTGGGAGGAGGACCGGCTTCCACGAACGTGTGTGAACTCGTTTTTCATTATTGGGAAAGTGGGGAGAAGTTTGAAAATTTGAGTGGTGGGGTTACAAAACGAGGGAGCTTATAATTTCATGGACCAAGCTCAGACTGCATTATTCCACCGCCACATCAACATCTTCAAAAATAACTTGGAAATTTTTTTGAAAAGCGACAAGTGTGGAAAATGGATTTCACGAGTATCAACAAAGTCAGCCGAATGGCGGAATTTCTTCCAACGACGAAGCTGTCAGAACTCCTCGTTCACTCGGAGCATCCAATCTCCGACATGAGGGCCGTACAAACCAAGTTTGGGAGACGTTACATCGCTGACATCGCGAATGCGTTCACTGTCTTCTTACCAGCGCAATTTGTGAAGGCCTTCGACGAAGATTTGCAACAGGTTTATCCGCCTAATGTCTCACTTCAAGATTATCTGGATTTTTCAAATATGCAATATCGTGTTGTTTGCATGCCGTATCCAATGGATTAATACCGGGATCACCACGAGCAAGCCGCTTGGTCAACTTTATGCCTGGTCCGCAATACTGATACCCGGGCAGATGTAGTCCAACGGGGAGTTTGTTGATTAGGCGGTTGACGAAACCTTTACCACTCTTGCCATGCACATTCATGTCTAAAGACAATACGCGACTGATGGATAATCCCTATAAGAATGCTATTTATATGATTTCGCCGTTAGTCGTGTGTGAGATGACGCCCAACAAACAAACTATCGGAGGCGGACTTCCCGTAATAAATTTCGATGAATTAGTCGAAGATGCTGGAGCGAAAAAGCGGCAAAAACGTCATGGAAATTTATTGCCGGATAGCATACGTGCACTGTTTTGTTCGTCCATCGAATTGTGGGGAAACCAAAGCTCTGCTCACTCTTATTATCCATCCCAATGGTTTGAGATTTGAGAACATTTACTTGTATTCCAAATTGCTGAAGCAGCCAAAGTATAAGTTGCTCGAACGGTTGCTCGAACCTGTGAGTGGAGTTGCGTATCGTGAAAAACAGGATAATGTTAGAGCCTTCTTTTCCATGGGAAGACACGAGATTGTTGACAGTTTTTATCTTTGTCAGACGTACACCCGTATCCCCAAACGTCTCGTGAGAGATAATGCAAATTTCGTGGTGCTTTTCAAGCAGGACGATATGAACCTCAAACACGTCTACAACGATCATGTTAATACGGATATGACTTATACGTGCTTTAAAAACATGTGCATGAAATGCCGGAATTCCGACAAGTATGCATTTATCACGATTGACAAGGATAGTAGTATTAATGAGGGTCGATATAGACAAGGTTTTGATTATTTTCCGGCCATTGATAAATGATTCATCGCTGGTGGTTGAAGAGACAGTATTGTGCATACCTTGACAGTGACAACATGAAGACCGAATAATTTTTGCGTGAAAAAGATGTATTGTGTGAAATTGCCAAGGCGAGCAATGCAATCAGACGAAAGCATCGAATGATGAAAATTGGAAAAGATAGCGATAAGCAGAGAATGCAAGATGTCTTTAAGCCTATAGTGAGACCACTGGAGAAATTGGTGTCATATAAAAACGGCGAGGTAGCGAAGGAGGAAATTAAGGATGAAAAAGTGAGTGATCATGCTGAAGAAGGAGATGCGATAAATAGTGTGAAAAATCAATTGAAGAATGAGACACAAGATTCCTTCAAAAGTGAAACACATGATTCTTTCAAATTGATATATGAGGATGATGATGACTCGCAGAATGTTGATGAATTAATCGGTGAATATCTCCTATTATTACGAACAAATAGAAAGGCAAGCTTGGATGTATTATATGGTGTACGGAATCTCGCAAAAAACAAATTAATGATAGGCAATTCTCCGATAATTTTCGAGTCTCAACATATTCGTGTGGGTGATGTGAATTATCCGAAAACTATTGGATTAATGGAGCTGTTGTTTAAAAAAGTGCCCAATGTCGAAACTCTCACACCGGACGATTTGAAAAACTATGAAAAGATTGTGATCTCGACAAATGCGCACAAAAAATTTTACAAGCCTAATGAGGCTATACGACGTAATACCTGCCATAAATTCAACACTTATATCGCAAATATAGTCGATCATCATGTGGGAAAGGGTATGCCAAAGTATAAGCTAGCCAGAAAAAACACCCAATTGGACTATATTTATTGGGATAATCCAAATGAGCTTGTAGATCGTCTTTGCTTACTTTTGGCATCGCAAGCAGCCGGAAATTCTGCGCATTCGAATGAAATCATATCGATTATCGAGAAATTGCGCGAAGCTGAAATCATTTATTAACTCAGCATTGGAGAATTCACGCATTCTCAACATGAGTGTCGATGTGTTTGGACGCCAATTAAATAAGAGTGTGCTCCTCAGTAAGCAAGGTCTTCCGGGCCGACCTGGGTTTGGGTTTAGAACGACCGCAGATGGCCATTATGACTTGGGGCAGAAACGATTGTGTAACGTCGCTAATCGGGAAGGACAAGACGACGCAATGACTCTAAGTGCTTCACATAAAAAATCTCGCAATATCATTAAGAACATACGCAAAGAAATGAATGAGAGTAATCAGTTATTGGTTAATGGACTTGGAGCTACGATGAGAGACATTGCAAAAACACTCGAGACCGATGTCAAAACTCTACAAGATTTGGTGATTCGTAATTCACGCATCATTGCTGCATTGGATGCGCGACTGAGTGGACTAGAAAATGAACGAGAAAAAGAGCGCTCTCGTGCTGGAGCTACATAGGCCTGCTCGACGAAATTATCCTCGTCGACATGTGGACATCCGTGGTTTGGACGAAACTTGGCAAGCTGATCTCGTCGATATGTCATCATACGCGCGTGAAAACTCCCAACATAAATTTCTCCTCACTGTCATCGATACTTTCTCAAAATTCGCCTGGGCCGCACCAATGTTGAGTAAGAATGGCAGAGATCAGCAGCCGTAATGAAGTCGATAATCGATAAGGGAGGACGGACACCGCAGAACTTGCATGTCGATAATGGAAAAGAATTTTATAATTCCACTTTCAAGTCTCTAATGGAAAAGCACAATATTAACATGTATTCAACGTATAGTAATTTAAAAGCATCCATTTGCGAGCGTTTTAATCGTACATTCAAAAACAAAATGTGGAAGCAATTTAGCCTTCGTGGTAATTTTAAGTGGATCGATATTCTTGATAATTTAATTGTCGAGTATAACGACTCTGTACACCGTACAATTAGAATGAAGCCAAGGAATGTCAATGTCGGTAACGAGAAGAAAATATTGCGACAAGTTTTTAACAAGACTCAACCTCCAATGAAGAAACCACCAAAATTCAAAATTGGCGATAACCTGAGAATCAGCAAATTTAAGAGTGTATTTGAAAAGGGTTACACTCCAAACTGGACAACGGGAATATTTACAATATATAGCGTGAAAAACACAAGCCCTGTAATGTATAGCCTGGAAGACCATACGGATAAACCTATTGCAGGTAGTTTCTACGAGCAATAGCTTCTAAAAGTTAAATATCCCGATATCTATCTCGTGGAAAAAGTACTGAAGAAGGGTGGGGATGAAAACTTTGAATCATGAATCGATCGAATGACAAGAATATCGAAATGAAAAATTAACGAACGTTAGAATAAAGATGAGCCATTTGTTTGAACATCTTTAAACTCGAAAATAAAAATCACAAACACGGAAATTTCGAAATAAATGTGTATCGAAAACAAATACTCAAGTGCGTAGAATTGCGAAGATTGAAATTTCGAATCAACTCAAATATCGAACACACTCCGGTCGAGTCTTCATAAGTAAGATTAGCGAATACTACGACCGTTGACAATTTCGAATTTAATATAGCGACGGGCGAGCTCAACGAACAACCTAAGCAGCGAGAGGCAAGAAAGTAGAACGGTGAAAATAACGAACGCTTCGGAAACCACATTGTTACTAGATGAAGCCAATAGATGGCGCTACCGATCACTAGTTGAGCGCGCTTGACGAGGCCAGTGCAGCCGGATCATGCGCAAATGTTACCTCCTCTCTAGTCTCTTACGCACCCATCACACAATCATAGTTGCGCGTGTCCGTGACCGAGCGCCGCTCGGACGTCTTCGGAAAGAGCCGAGCCCGGTCTAAGTTTCCCGACTGGGCCTTCGGCAGCTACACCGATACATGGACGCTGAGCACGTTCATGTGCGGCCAAGGGGAAACGAAGGCTTCGAGGGAAAAAGCAATCAGAACACGGCTCGCGCGTGACGTCACCCAACGGCACGCGCGAGGCTTTTAGATGATTTCAATGCTTATTCAGCTCTTGATTCTCTACGTTATTAACGTATACAAAAAAATGTATCGCACACTCTGATCGCTAATTTTTTTAGTTTATACGTTAATTTAAATATAATAATAAATGTAAATTACAATTTATTTATTTTCTAAAAAATTGTTTACGCTTTACTCACACCCGTCCTTATGCCAAATAAATTATAATTCATAAAAGTAAGCGGAAATATATTTATATTCGTAGTATTATATTCATTCTCATATACTTTCATCAAGCGATAAAGCATTATCCCCAAAAACAAGCCAATCATCCATCCGGCCGCGAATCGTAACTTACGAGAATGAATATAATAATACGAATATAAATATATTTCCGCTTACTTTTATGAATTACAATTTATTTGGCATAGGAATGGGTGTGAGTAAGGCGTAAACAATTGTTTAGAAGATAAATAAGTTGTAATTTAGATTTATTATTATATTTAAATTAACGTATAGACTAAAAAAATTAGCGATCAGAGAGCGTGATACATTTTTTTGTATACATTAAAACGCAGAGAATCAAGAGCTAAATAAGCGTTGAAATCATCTAAAAGCCTCGCGTGTGCCGTCGGGTGACGTCACGCGCGAGTCGTCCTCCGATTGCTTTTTCCCTCGAAGCCTTCGTTTCGGCTTGGCCGCACATGAACGTGCTCAGCGTTCATGCATTGATGCAGCTGCCGAAGGCGCGGTCGGGAAACTTCGGCGCGCTCGGCTCTTTCCGAAGATGTCCGAGCGTCGCTCGCTCACGGACACGCGCTACTATGATTGGGTGATGGGCGCGTAAGAGACTAGAGAGAGGAACTTTTGCGCACGATCCGGCTGCACTGGACGAGGCCCGTCTCGTAGGCTAGGCGAGATAGACCTAGAAGATGCCCGAATCTGGAAAATCTTTTAACCTGTCCACATTTCACTTCAAATTCAGAAAAAAATGTTTAGAATATGACTCTTCATTACCGAATGTGTAAAAGATGTGGATCGTGTTTTTTTTTTTGACAATTTAACATATATAAATAGATTTTTTTCTTTTCCCTTAAATATTTCACAAAATATACTACGCACAAAAATTTTCGGATATTGAAAAAGTTCGTCAATTATAGGGTCATTTTCAAATAGCTGTAACTTGGTGAAAAATGGTCGTACAATAATGAAAAAAAAAAAAAACAAATTGAAGCTACAAGTCTCTAGTTTTGGGATCTTGAGTTCAAACATTTTTCTCATTAACCAATTTTGAGTGGCCATTCAAAAATCAGTGAACATTTTTTTCTAAATTTGCCCTTATCTTTCACAGTGTGAACCGACTCCAATAATTTTTTTGAAATGATTTCTTTACAAGGGTTGACTAGTCGGTTTCTTGCCCTCTAATTTGAGCTCTGTGCGATTTTTTTCTCGGTGAGTTATCGATGATCAAATGGAAGCTGCACTTTTTACTTTGATAACCGATTACTCGGAGAGTAATGGTCGCAAAGGAAGAAAAAGGCTTTTAGAAACTTCAAAGACTTCTCGACAAGGCGCTTTTATCATTTTTAACCCATTAATGCTCAGAGGACGCAATTTCGACTTCTGAGTTTGAATTGTTGCCTTGTGATGAATTCAATGAGAAAAAATCGGAAACCACTGTTTCCGATGTTTTTAAGTGTGTTCTTGCGAATGGTGATGGTTAAAACTGTGCCAGAAAACATTAAACTATAAGAAAATCGAAAATGCGCAAAAAACGTAATTTTTCGATGACATATTTTTGTATTAAACGATTTTTCGTTCTCTTTTGATTCTTTTGAATGCCTAAAACCAATGAAAATCATGATCTTGATGTTTGAACTATAAATATATGAGGTTAGTTTCATGTAAACAATTTTCAGTAGATCAAAACGGCCACCAGAATGAACTTTTTTTTCTGAAACGTGACGAATTTTTTCGCGAAAACTATAGACTTGAGAAACAGTTTTCAAGAAACCAAAAGAATAAAAACAATTTTTCCTACGTTCTTGAAATATTTTGAAAAAATTGTTATGAAATATAAACTAAAAAATGTAAATTTTGGATACGTTTTTACGGACAGGTTTACCATTATTTTTGCAAAGTTTCAAAAACACTAGGCTGAAAAATGCATAAATACGGCCATTCTAAACATTTGAAAAAGGGAATTTCAAAATCGTAGAAAAATGTTGAAATAACTCATAAGCGTTCAGAAAAATTTAACATTCAATTCGTATAAGAAAAACAAGGGATCACCGTAATGTTATTAAATAAATAATTGTTGAAACAATTTGGTAATAACTTTTGAGTGATACTAATGTTGATTATTGTTGTTTAAGCATGCCAATTGTTGCTGAACTTTTAAAGATTTTTATTAAATCACGAAGTACAATCATTTTCATCAAATAAAATGTTCATCCGAAAAGTCTCCTGCATACATCCTTAAGCATTTCTAAACAAGTTAAATCCGATGGAAAAATGTCCTGGTAAAAATATTTTATAAGTTATTAAAGGTATTCATTGATTGACAAGACCTTTTTTACTCGATGAACCTTTCATTTTATACATAACTTGTCGAAACATCAAACAAATAAAGTGTTTAATTTTTCGAGGCCGGATTTACGTGCATTATTTGGTGGTATGGCTCATATACATCTTGACATCGACGATTGATTAAAATGAAACTACAAACGGTGTTTGAGTGTTGTCAGTTCAAAAGGATATTGAAAAGTGAATCTTTTGAGGTCTTTACAAGGTAAGTGTCCTAGTAAGTGTTAAGGTAAGTTCCCTTGTTGATTTAATGACAAAAGTTTTTAAGTCCAATTATTGTAACGTGACATGACAGAAGTTTTTAAGGCCAAATTATTGTAAGACAAAATGCTACTCGCACTCATGCAGCATTTCGAATATTTTCTAAATGAATCCAGCTACCACCATGTTCTTTTACAAATTTTGACTAGTTTCTCCAAGGACAATTGAATACAAAATTCATGTTTTTTTAAAAGTTTTTGTATACATTTTCTAAAAAAAGTAATATTTATTTTTACAAAATGTTTTTGTTTTTTTAGTATTTTTTTTTCAATTTTCAAATGGAATACAATAAGGAAAAAGGTAGCCAGAAAAGGTATACACACTCAAAAATGTAGGTTCTGAAATTTTTCAACAAATTGAATGGTTTCATTTTTGCCTGGCCTAGAGGAGGGAACGTGGACGACAATTTCGGAAGGAGAAAATATAAATAAATGCATCAAATAGTAATAAATAATTCAAATAATTTATTATAAGAACGTGCATTTCTAACGACAAAAACAAGTAGAATACCGGACACGAATCCGGAGCGCCCCGTTTCTTATAGGTCCTTCTTATAGTCCTTGTCTTATAGTCAGGCCCGTTCTTATAGTCCTTGTCCACTGAACTACCACGTTTCTTTTGAAATTTTTATATTTTCAAATTTATTTTTTACATATTTCAATTGCTCCATCTGTGTGACTGAGAGTTAGCATCTTCTCTCTCGCCCGTCGCGTCTACCACAACGATTGTTCTTTCGTGCTCAGTTTGAGCAAGTGAGATATAAATAGATGAGTTTATGTGTATACTATGAGTGAGACAAAGATATCGATGGCTCTTCTTTCACTCGCAGTGACGTCCTTTTGTGTTCCCACATAAGTTACTACGATGGTGAATTAGTGCGAGTGAGAGCAAGCATTTTCTCTGTCGTTGCTTGCGTTCGCCATAACGTTCGAGAAAATGTTTGCATTGAGTCTGCAGAACAATTATTTGCAGATATAAACAAATTATTTATGAACATATCATATAAACAAACTCTTTTAAAACATTTCTCCAAGTCCGGATTGGACTGATAAGTAATCAAAAATTTATCGAGCATAATCCTTGAATTATTATCATTCCAAAGTCGAGGAATTTTTTTGATTATTGCAAAATACAAAATCGAATGTATTAAAAAAATGTTTATACATCGTGTAACATCCGTGTCTTATGAGTTTCAGATATACGTAAAAAACTTGTTCTCTATAAAATTTTCTACAGCTTATCCAAACAGCTTCTTCAGAAGTTCTTGATACAAAATTCATTATTACGGGAGGAATTTGGATCACATCCGATAAAAAAGCATCCCAATATGTTGGCAGGCGAGGCGAAATAGACCTAAATGATGATTCCCGAATCTCAAAATTCGTTATACAACACTGATTTCCACTTACAATTTCGCAGAAAATATAGGAAATGCAATTTTTAAGGGGCAAGGCCACTGTAGCCGGGGAAAAAAAGTATATTTTGGGAATTTTTTGTAGCGGGACAATAGCACAAATCACAATTCGGAAAAAGGTCCTTTATTGTACATATCATCAACTGTATACACTATTTTTTTCAAAGTAATATAAAACAAAATGGCGGCTGTACAGCGATTTTCTCGAAACAACATTTTTCAAGTCGGCTGGACTCATAACTCGAACAAATCTTGATCGATTGAAACAAAAGAACTGATTCAAAACCTGTTCTACAATTATTTATGTTTACACAATTTGTCCATAATTTTTTTGAAATACACTGCTACAAAGAATTAAGGGAGCAAGAAAAGTTGACCATTTTTTTCGTGTTTTTCGAAAGGCTGTAACTTCATAAAAAATTATCGTACAAAAAAAAGGATTTTAAAGCTTGACATTTCTAGTTTTCAGTTCTGATGATGGTTTTTTTTGTTGAGAATCACTGATTGCGAAGTTGGAAGAAATATCACGACAAAAACCATTTTGCAAATTTTTCCGTTTTTTAAAGTTCTGCACGGATTTCGGATTTTTTTTCGGACGTAACGAATATCAAGGTCATTGAGCCCATTCAATTCACTTCAATTTGTTTTTTTTTGTCTCCGTACGACCATTTTTCGCTGAGATATCGGCGTTTGAATGGAAAAACGTCCTTTTCCTTTCAGTCATCGATATCTCAGGAACTAATGGTCTGATTATTATTGTAGTGAATTTGTTTTTTTGCCTTCAGTTTCAAAAGAAGTACAAAAAACGATGTTTTCTTGGTTTCTATAAAATCCACTGCTATTTTGCAAATATTGCGATAAACACTAATGTTCAAGGACGGTAATTCAGCTCAATATGTTCCCAAGAGCCATGCAAAATTCCAAATTGATTCGTTCATCGATCTTTCTTGCCCGATTGAACAAAATTTAAAAAAAAAAATAAAAGGAGCAAGTTTCTTCCTTCTCAGATATCATTTTATGATTATTAAGAGGAAAAAACAAACTTTTTATTACTTTGCGTACAATTGAGTGTTGAGTACGCATTAAATGTTGAAAAAAAACCCTGAAAATCATAATTACTAAAAAATGTCTAACAAAATTTTTTTTAATAAAAACAAAGTTGAAATTTTGTTTGACATTTACATAATATAACTTTTACATAATATAATATTTACATAATAAAACCCTGAAAATGTTTAGTCAATATGATTTTCAGGGTATTTTTCCAACATTCAATGTGTACTCAATACCCAATTGTACGAAAAGTAATGAAAAGTTTTTTTTCCTCTTAATAATCATGAAATGATGTCTGAGAAGGAGGAAAATTGCTCCTTTAATTTTTTTCTTTAAGTTTTGGTCCATCGGGCAAGAAAGACCGATGAACGGATCAACTTGGAATTTTGCATGGCTCTTGCGGGCGTATTGAGCTGAATGACCGTCCATAAACATTAGTGTTTATCGCAATATTTGCAAAGTAGCGGTGGATTATATAAAAACCAAGAAAACATCGTTCTTTGTACTTTTTAAAAACTGAAGGCAAAAAAAACAAATTCACTACAATAATAATCAGAGCTTGTAGAGTAGGTATTCACGTTTCCCCAACTGCCGGTCGAATGCCCGTACGACCTGAGTTCCAAAAGCAAATTGAAGTGAATTGAATGGGCTCAATGACCTTGATATTGGTTAAATCCGAAAAAAATCTCCGAAACCCGTGCAGAACTTTGAAAAACGGAAAAATTTGCAAAATGGTTTTTGTCGTGATGTTTCTTCCGACTTCAGTAGTAGAGCTAGGCCGATTCTAACCCAAGGATCTCAGGGGGGAGCGCGGCGGGGGAGTCGAGCGCGGGGAAGCCGGGGTATGCATTGTGGAGGGGGGGGGGTCCTGCATGCGGCAGCCGAGTGTGGGGTTCCGGCGGAGGGAAAGGGGAGGGGGTGGTGTTAGAGAGTGGGGAGGCTAGTTTTTGGTGACGATGTCTTCCAGGCGATAGCTGGACCCGCGGGCGAGTGGGGGAAGCCGCTGTCGACTCTGTGGGGGCGGCATCATAGAGTCGCGGGTCCTTGAGAACCCATAAATTCTGATAATTTATTATCAACATTATAGATGTAAGCGGAGCATTTTTGTCTAGACTATTCACAGGAGTTTATATATAAAAAAAAACAACTTAGACAAATGTGTGCATGTGTGTGTGTATGTGTGTGTGTGTGGGAAACTCCCATTTATGGCGAGGAAAATTTTCGAGAGTGAGATAACGATAGTTCCCATATAAAGGGTGTCTCTTCACAGCCCATAAAATGTTTTATAAGTATAAGCAAAATAAGCTTCAACCCGTCGAGGTTTCATTCCACAAGATGAAGTCAAGATGTTCACATGTGCGAGTATGTACGCAGTGCATCCGGCCAAGCACCCCCTGGACTTGACCAAAAACGAGCTCGAACAGGTTCCAAAGGTCTTGCTCCTAAAGTATTGGGGTAACTTTATTGGTTTACTGTGGGATCGTTTGCCGGAGCATCATCGGAACGATAGTGAAGTGATATCGTATCAGCCATGCATGGAGCATTATAATACGCCACAGATGAAGGATCACATTGATGGTCCCCCAACCCAAAGTCGGGACTGTGAAAAGTGTTGCGAGGGGGGAAATTCTCTACGTGTGGGGTTCTTCGAACGTGTTTGAACTTGTTACACATGTCTATGATTGGATAAATGGGGAGAAGTTTTTAAAATCTGAGTGGAGGGGTTACGAGGGAGCTTATGATTTCGTGGACCAAGCTCAGACTGCACTATTCCACCGCGCCATCAACTTCTCCGAAAAGAACTTTGAAAAAGAGTGAAAATGGATCTTTTAAATATCAACAAATTCAGCCTGATAGCGGAATTCCTCCCAACGAAGAAGCTGTCAGAACTCCACGTCCATTCGGATCATCAAATCACGGACATGAGAGCTGTACAGACCAAGTTTGGAAAACGCTACATCGTGGACGTTGCAAATGAGTTTGCCGTCTTCTTGCCAGCGCGGCTGGTAAAGGCCTTCGATCAAGATCTGAAAATGTTCGAGAGTATGCTACAACTGGCGCGCAATGGTCAACTCCACATTAAGTACATTGGTGGAAAATACAACAGCGTCGAGTTCCATCGAGTCTGACAAGGAACATCCCTCAGGTGTCCGCCTTCGATTTTGTTGAAACTCATATATGTGATAGAGCATCGAAAACTTTGAGACACGTATTTTTTTTTATCGGCGGAAAAGCGGATTTAAGGGGGGAAACCGCCCCTCAAAGAAAGGCGTGTCGAGGGGAGATTTTGCAGTTTCACCCAGAAGCAATCCACCGATCAGAATGAAACAAAAACGAAAATTCTTCTAATGAAAAGCGATGAAAAGTCCACTTTGAAGATGTTAAGAAAAAATTAAATTAGGGGGTAAACCACCCCTCAATTTGCCTTTTTTCACCCCACACTTAAGAGGGTTGTATGGAAATTAATAAAACAGGTATCATTTTGAAGGGCAATTAAAATTAAAGTTTATGGGTTTTTGCGTTTTGGCGGCATAGCAAATTTAAGGGGGTAAACCACCCCTAACTTAAATTTATTTATCATGGTCGTTTTTTTGTGTTTAAAGTGTATCCGCTGATTTTAAATATTTCTATAAGCTACAATTTAATGTTTTACCATATGTCAAAATTATTACATTCGCCTTAAGGGGTAACTACCCCTCTGACGAGAAACATCATTGAAGTTTCCGCTTTCGATTTCGTTGAAACTCATATATGTGGTAAAGAATTGCAAACTATTAAACACGTTTTTTTTTGTATCGGCAGAAAGACGGTGTTAGGGGATGAAACCACCCCTCAAAGTTTCTCCCACAAGCAGTCCACCGATCTGAATGAAACAAAAGCTAAAATTCCTCTAACATTAAGCGATGAAAAATCCACTACAAGAGTGTTGATTAGAAATATAATTAAGGGGTAAACCACCCCTCCATTTGCCGTTTTTCACCCCACGCTTAAAAGGGTTTTATGAAAATTAATAAAACATGTATCATTTTGAAGGGGAATCAAAATCCAAGTTGACGCGTTTTTGCGTTTCAGCGGGACAGCAAATTTGAGGGGGTAAACCACCCCTAATATAAATTTGTTCATCACCGTCGTGTTTTCTGTGTTTAACATGTATCCGCGGATTCAAAATATTCTCCCGCGTTTTTAAATTATTACGTTTTTAAATTTTTACATTTTCAGGGTAATCTACCCCCTCTAATTGCTTTTCGTTTGAAGTTTCGCGAATGGTTTCACGAATTTCGTTAAAACTGTTTTCATTCCATCGGTAATATCAATTTTATGTTTGTGTGTGCAGGCATATTCGTTTTAAGCTTTAGGAGCGGTACTTTGGGAGTGGGACGTGGGGCTACCCCTTACTCATAAGACTGATATTTTCGTGTCGAAACGTTTCCGATTTTAATATGCACGTCCATTAAGCATCTCCATAGGAATAAACATACACTTCTACTATATCATTAATTATAATAATTTCCAGAATAAGTTATAAGGCTCACTTCGTATATTTCGGAACGATGATGCGCCTGGATCAAGCGACAATTTAGCCAGCGACGTAGTTTTGTGGAGGCATGTATATTTTTATTATTTTACCGTTTATTTAATTAAAAATATTAATTAAACTTAGGGCTTAATAGTAGGTTAACGAACATGTTTTTAATATATTTTGACATATTTTGTTTGGTAATCATATCAGCTGATTTAATTAATAGTACTTATGAAAAGTATTGCAGTCATATGCCGTCAAATCATTTTCTTGCGATATATACTTTTTTTTCTAGTCTATCAACTATCAACCATCAACAATCATGGCTCATAATTCCTGCAATAATGATAATCGTCAAAAAAATGCTTCAAACACAACGATTTTTTGCACCATGCACATCTGATAATGGCCAAATTATTGCAACCGGGTATTTCACAATGTGTGTTCGATTCACCAAAAGCAAAGGTAACAGGATTTTCAAAATTTCTGATTTTTTAAATGAATGGAAATGAACAAATTTATTTTAGGGGTGGTTTACCCCCTTAAATTTGCTGTTCCGCTGAAACACAACAACGCGTCAACTTGAATTCTGATTCCCCTTCAGAATGATACCTGTTTTTTTCATTTTCATACAACCCCCTTAAGCGTGGGGTGAAAAACGGCAAATGGAGGGGTGGTTTACCCCTCAATTATATTTCTAATCAACACTCTTGTAGTGGATTTTTCATCGCTTAGTATTAGAAGAATTTTCGATTTTGTTTCATTCAGATCGGTGGACTGCTTGTGGGAGAAACTTTAAGGGGTGGTTTCATCCCCTAACATCGTTTTTCTGCCGATAAAAAAAAACATGTTCAATAGTTTGCAATGCTTTACCACATATATGAGTTTGAACGAAATCGAAAGCGGATACTTCAATGATGTTTCTCGTCAGAGGGGTAGTTGTTACCCCTTAAGACGAATGTAATAATTTTGACATATGGTAAAACACTAAATTGTACCTTATAGAAATATTTAAAATCAGCGGATATACTTTAAACACAGAAAAAACGACCATGATAAATAAATTTATGTTAGGGGTGGTTTACCCCCCTAATTTGCTATGCCGCCAAAACCGCAAAAACCCGTCAACTTTAATTTTAATTGCCCTTCAAAATGATACCTGTTTTATTAATTTGCATACAACCCTCTTAAGTGTAGAGTGAAAAAAAGGCAAATTGAAGGGTGGTTTACCCCCTAATTTAAATTTTTCTTAACATTTTCATAGTAAATTTTTCATCGCTTTTCATTAGAAGAATTTTCGTTTTTGTTTCATTCTGATCGGTGGATTGCTTCTGGGTGAAACTGCAAAATCACCCCTGGACACGCCTTTCTTTGAGGGGCGGTTTCCCCCCTTAAATCCGTTTTTCCGCCGATAAAAAAAAATACGGGTCTCAAAGTTTTCGATTCTCTATCACATATATGAGTTTCAACAAAATCGGAAGCGGACACCTGAGGGATGTTCCTTGTGAGTATGGTGGAAAAGAACGCTCGTGACGGCCCGGTGGAAACAATGAGTTCAGCGGCAGCTGGCATCGTCACCATCGTAGAGTGCACCGACTGTTTGCATCACAGTCATCATCGTAGAATTTTCAACGCTTCGTGCTATGTAAAAATGTACAAAAAAACTTTTTCATTGAATATAATGTAAAAAAAAATGGTTGTCAAACTGTATTCGCCGTAGATATAGGAAATAAATGGAGAACGATATTTGTTCTAAATGTTTTTATTCATTTAAAAAAAATCCCTCGCTTACATAACGCTTCGGACACAGAGAGCCAGCTTTTCAACGACTTTAGATTCGCTTTGGCGCAATTGTATTTTGTATTAAAGAAATGATGGGGAAATTTAACGTTTGCGATTTTCGGTAACTTCTGTAGCGATGGACAGTCCAGAGTCTCCAGATCGATGACTTTTGTTGCTGAATCCGTGAATCTCGATAGCCATGAGCACTTCTCGAATCCCTTGGCATAGATCGTAGGAGCTCCTTCCAAGATTCCTCGAATTGTCGTTCTAGCTGCTTCGTATGGTATGCCGCTGTGTTCCCATCGTATTCCATGATAATTGCGTTCCAGCCACTTGCTTGTCATTTTGTACTTGGCCGGTAAAGCATCCCAGGCGAATGGTGCATCGAAGAAGAATGTCAGCGGTTCAGCGTTCTTCTCATGGAGTTTGACGATGGACATCTCCTTTAGGACAAATTCGTTGACGGGTCTCTTGAACCCTTGCACGTCGACGATAAGCTCCATGTTGACTGAAGTGGGCGCGGATCATTGGCATGATTTTATACCAATTTTTTAACCCCACCACTGATTGGATTGTACTCGACAATACGATCATGGAGGATCATGCAGTACGCTGAGGTTTGCGGTGGAATATTGTTTTTCAATTCAAACTCAAGGCGCACATCAACAGGACCGGACTTGAGCGAATCGTTTTGTTTTGAGCAGTCCATGACAACGAGGGGGGCTTTTTCTAAAAATTCCATCCTACTCAGCCATGGTTCAGCCTCTTTGTTGTAATAGGTCGGTTGAAAGTTTGCATACATTTCGTAGCGAAGAGCATATTGATTTTGATCAATGTTCAAATTAAAATTTCCAAATGGATAACATTGCGAGTTGAGGTATAGTTTGACGACGCTCAGGTTACAATGATCAGAGTGGCTCGCATTCTGTGCTTTCTTATTTTTTCGCCCCGTCTGCAGCGCGAGTATGACATATCGTGGCTTCTCCAGCTGATTCGAAGTTTTCACAGACCACACGTGCTTGGAGGTGGCAGGCAGCAATGGATATTCATACAGTTTCCATGTACGAAAACTCATGGAAATTGGTGCGTCTTTGGCGAAAAACTTTAACAGTTGAATTTTTCGCTGATCTGAGACGGTGACATACGGTACGAGCCATTCTATTTTATGCAATGCGAGTCTGTAGTCTTCGGGCGCTGTTTGTACAATTGCATTGTCAGCGGTCTTTGATCTCGTGAGAATCAGCTCGTGCTTAGCATTTACGACAATCTTTCGATAATCCTCGGCAAATCCAAGGAGCATGTTGAGCGGTATACAGACATCAAAGTTTTCTGATACATCTGCAATTTGCTTGGTCTCTTCGACATCGAGCCATCCAGTGTTCTCGAGCATAGAACTTTTGGCTGGTGAGAGAGATGAATATCCCTTAATTACACTCGTAATGCCGACATTCTTATTACGATCGATTTCTATGGCATTCAATTCATATTGAATGCCATAGTTTGCACCTCCTCAAACAAATGACAAATAGCATTGTTGACGAGACTTGTAGCAGTGGTTGGCGTCCCATCTCGCTTGGATAATTTTCCACATATGTGTAGGGAACTCTTGCTTAGCAGGATGGAGAGGTCTTGATGTTGGATGGCAATACGGATTTCATCGCTGTTATTGAGGGTTGAAGATGCATATGGCTGATGAGCGTGAATCTCACAATGGATGATGGATTCATCAAAGACCACGGGTGTCTGAATGTTTACGATTTCTTCTTCCATTTCACGCAACAGATGCACAGAGCACAGACTAAATAATTTTTTACACGCTTTCGCCACGCACTTTGAGACCCAAACTCTTCACGAGTAGCACGTTTAGAGGTGTTAGCACTTTGGGCGCTGATCGACGACTGATTGTTTTTATCCATGACCGTTTATTGTTATTGGAAGATCTGTTGAAAACAATGCCCATCGCGACTTTATATGCAGGCGTATGGTGATTACTTCACCGCGGAAATTTACCAAATCACCGTCTTGATCCACTATGCGAAGCTGTATCGTGTCAATCGTTCGGCTCGTGATTGGCAGATAAATTACGTGGGAGGGAACTTCAATGATCTTATAGCCCGGTGGCACAGATGGAAAAAATTCATGAATTGTGTGTACTTTTTGTCCGTTAATATAGGCGCCAGCGGTAATGTTGCACTCAACGCGTAGGGCGTTCACTTTGAGAATGGCTACTGGAAGATCGGATTCGTGTCTTTTATTGGCTTCTAATTTGCGTGCGGTGAAGCCAAGTAGATGACCAATAGAATCTTTTGGCTCAAAATTGACATCACGATCATACTCAATCTCACTGCGTAGCGTGTTATTGTTGGGTTTAATGCTGATGTTGATGTTTTTACGCGCGAGGTCTGCTTGTACAAACGTCTCAATATCCTCTATTTCATAACTGCCCGTAGGTATCGTTAACACCTCATCTCCCACGGAAAGTTTATCATGGTCAACGTCGATATAGGAAATATAGTTGAAGGTTAACAATTCCACGAGACCGAGAGTATAATTTTTGTGTGGCGAGAGTTCGATGGGGGGAAAGTATTGCGCCTCGAGTATGGACGATGAGCCAGATATGGTCAATGTTAAACTTTCGTCCATGATGCTGGTAAATCAACAACTGAATTCACCACATCATTTCCCCCCTATATATAGTGTGCTTTTGTCTTTGTGCTGCAGCTGCCGACAAAGAAACTTGAGACACAAATGTCCACATTCAATCGTATCATATTCCTGATATCTAGTATAATTATAATGAACGCTACCGACACGGAAACATCTCATGACCTCGGATGGTGGTGGAAGATTGCCGAAACTATCAAAGTACATGACTTTCGATCCGGTCTTTTTGTAAGCGACCCAGTGTGTTCCAGGACCGACATTTTCATCCAAATTTACAATTGCTGCTTCACATTTGAGAGGTCCGCTCGCTGGCAATGTATCGCGCATGTAAACTCCATGAAAATGTGGAATCTATAGGATTTTTGCAAATTTGAATAGGTCGCGGTCGGTGAGGGGTTGGTGTGGTAGCGTTACTTCTAGTTTTTTGGCTTAATATGAAGGCCCAATCCCTGCTTATATAGTTTCAGATGTTGACCCCGACCTAATGCAATTGCTTCAATTGTTCGATTATGACGCTTACTTTCATCTAATTCACGCTTAGCTGCTTGAGCAGCATTTACAGCTTTAACTATACTAGCCGCACCACCCGACAAAGTACCCGCAGCGCTAAGACCCGCAAAAATGGGCACGAGGAAGGGCAATAAACCTCCAATTTTATGGGGTACAGGTAGAACCCGAGGTGTGCGCACTTTACCACCTTGCAACTTTACCGCTGCACGAGCAACCTTTAGACCTGATTTGATAATCTTATGCGGATCATTACTTTGAATCATTGTCTTCTTTGCAGTGCCAATTATCTTTTTCAAACAAACGCCACCCTTGCGGGCCTTCATTCCCATGCCAAATTTTCTCTTTGTCTTCATAATATTTGCCACACCCCAAGCACTGGCTTTTTCACCGATACTAGCGTCTCTCGCGGTAACACGTTGCCTAGCCTGTTCAGCCAACACTTTATCCGCCAAATGTCTCGCCTCGAGATTATGCGGAATTTTCGAATACGCAATATCGTGTTGTTTGCAAGCCGTATCCAATGGATTAATGCCCGGATCGCCACCAGCAAGGCGCTTTGCCAACTTTGTGCCTGGTCCACAATACTGATATCCAGGCAAATGTAGTTCAACGGGCAGTTTGTTGATTAGGCGGTTGACCAACCCTTTACCACTCTTCCCATGCACAATCATGTCTAAAGACAATACGCGACTGATGGATAATCCCTATAAGAAGCCGATTTATATGATTTCGCCATTAGTCGCGAGTGAGATGACGTCCAGGAAGCAAACTATCGGAGGCGGACTTCCCGTGATAAATTTCGACGAGTTTGTCGAAGACCGTGGAGGAAAAAAGAAACAAAAACGCCATGGGAATTTATTGCCGGATAGCATACGTGCACTGTTTTGCGGTCCATCGAATTGTGGCAAAACCAACGCTTTGCGTTGGTTTTGCCACTTATCATCCATCCGAATGGTTTGAGATTTGAGAATATTTACTTGTATTCCAAATCGCTCAAGCAGCCAAAGTATAAGTTGCTCGAACACCTACTCGAACCTGTGAGTGGAGTTGAATATCATCCATTTGAGGCGCATGAACAAGTGATAGCACCAAGTGATGCACGATCCAACTCTATATTCATCTTTGATGACATAGCATGCGAAAAGCTGGATAATGTTCGGGCCTTCTTTTCCATGGGACGACACGAGATTGTTGACAGTTTTTATCTTTGTCAGACGTACACTTGTATTCTCAAACATCTCGTGAGGGATAATGCAAATTTCGTGGTGCTTTTCAAGCAGGATGATATGAATCTCAAACACGTGTACAATGATCATGTTAATACGGACATGACTTAAACGTGCTTTAAAAACATGTGCGTGAAATGCTGGAATTCTGACAAGTGTGCATTCATCACGATTGACAAGGATAGCGATATTAATGATGGTCGATATAGTCAAGGTTTTGATTATTTTCTCACTATTGATAAATGACTCATCGCTGGTAGTTGAAGAGACAGTATTGCGTGAAAAAAACAATTGTTGCGTGAAAAGGATGTATTGCGCGAAATTGCCAAGGCGAGCGATGCAATCAGACGAAAGCATCGAATGATGAAAATTGGGAAAGATAACGATCAACAAAGAATGCAGGATGTCTTTAAGCCTATAGTGGGGCCATTGGAGAAATTGGTGTCGTATAAAAACGGTGAGGTGGTGGCGGTGAAGGAGGAAATTAAGGATGAAAAAGTGGGTGATAATGTTGAAGAAGAAAAAGAAGATGCGTTAAATAGTGTGAAAAATCAAAATGCGGCACATGATCCCTTGAAGAGTGAAACACAGGATTCGTTTAAATTGATACATGAGGATGATGATGACTCGCAAAATGTCGATGAGCTGATCAGCGAATATCTCTTGCTATTACAAACAAATAGAAAGGCAAGCTTGGATGTATTATATGGTGTACGCAATCTCGCTAACAACAAATTAATGATTGGCAATTCTCCGATAATTTTCGACTCTGAACATATTCGTCTGGGAGATGTGAGTTATGCGAAAACTGTTCGATTAACGGAGCTGTTGTTTAAAAAAGTGCCTAATGTCGAAACTCTCACACCGGATGATTTGAAAAACTACGAAAAGATTGTGATCTCGACGAATGCTCACATAAAATGTTATAAGCCTAGTGAGGCTATACAACGTAACACCAGCCATAAATTTAACACATATATCGCAAATATAGTCGATCATCATGTGGGACAGGGTATGCCATAGTATAAGCTAGCTAGAAAAAACACCCAATTTGACTATATTTATTGGGACAATCCAAACGAGCTAGTGGATCGCCTTCGCTTGCTTCTGGCATCCTAAGCAGCCGGAAATTCATCACATGCGAATGAAATTATATCGATTATTGAGGAATTGCGCGAAGCTGAAATCATTTATTAACTCGACATCGGAGAATTTACGCATTCTCATCATGAGTGTCGATGTGTTTGGACGTCATTCAAGTAGGAGTGTACTCCACAGTAAGCAAGGCCCTCCAGGTCGACCGGGGATTGGCTTTAGAATTACCGCAGATGGTCATTATGACTTGGGGCAGAAACGATTCTGTAACATTGCAAATCCGGAAGGAGAAGATGACGCCATCACTCTAAAGGTCTGCATAGACTACGACACTTATTGCGACACAAATGTCTGACACTAATGTCCGTTCTGTTCACACATAAGACGGTTTCGGTGTCCCAGAAAGTGTCTGTACTGTGATGTCGCTACACAAGTGTCTCAGGTGTTCACACACAAAACTACTGACACAGCTGCAGTACCCGCTCGGACGCCATGGAGAAACGCCGTGCGGCAGCAGCCGTAATTTCGTGCGCTGTTATTAAGGGGTTATACCAGTACGACACTTCAAAAAGATCGACTTTTTTTTGCCTTTTTCGGCAGTTTATTCTTTCAAGAATATCATTATCATTTAAATTATATATGTCAATATCATTTTATCTTGCAAAAATCGATAGTTAAATCTCTAAACGCATTTTTCTCGAAATGAGATTTTTCAAATATGCTGACAGTGTAACTCAAAGAGATCCGATTGACTTGAAATTTGAACTGAGTACTCTTGAATATATTTACTCTACAATGACGTAGGATATTTTTGATTGGATGAAAATTGACGATTTGGCATTGAAAAAAACGACCATTTTATAGGCAAGAAAAGAGACTTTTTTCATAACTACGCTATTTTGTTAGATTTTGATATTTTTCAAAAATCCTACGTCATTGTACAGAAAATACCTTCTAGTTTAACGACATTTTTTTTCCTTTTCCGGTTTCAGCTACTCAATCAGCCGGAATCATGTCAGTAGTGGAGGAACTTTTTATTGCGCCTGCGAAGGCAGCGCATTAGTCGCTTGGATCTCAATATTTACCTATGAAAAAATTATTTAATATAGGTCAAATATATTTTTAATTTTCCAAAAGATTTAATTGAGTACTTTTCGTCCAAAAAGTTCTGAAAATCACCCAAATTTCCAGCGTTCACACTGGTATAGCCCCTTAAGCTGTGTTCTTAAATTATGAATTTTTCTGCCAACTTTAGCCGATATTGTGCCAAACTGTTCCGCCAAGCATTGAAGTGCTGCCTGTTTTTTTACTCTATTTTTTATAATCAGCACTACATATTTGCCAAAGTTCAGGCAGTCCTTCCACAAAAAATATCAAATTTTTAATGCTCTCCTTGCTCCACGTAATGGCCATTTTGATTTAACGCGGGTCGCGAGTGTCTGGATAATTTCGCGCCGGTTCGAAAACTTGGACACTGCCGCAGACACTCCGACACAACCTGTTCACACGGCGCTCGACGCGACACCGAGCGAGATTTCGCAATAAATGTCCCGAGATCAGACAGTGGTGTTCACACACAGACACTCGATGTATACATTGAGTGTATACACCAAAGTGTCGTAGTGTAAACCTACCTTAAGTGCGTTACAAAAGAAATCTCGAACTATCATTAAGAACATACGCAAAGGAATGAATGAGAGTAGTCAGTTGTTGGTTCATGGACTTGAAGCTACGATACGAGACATTGCGAGGACACTCGAGGCCGATGTCAAAACTCTACAAGATTTGGTGATTCGTAATTCAAACGTCATTGTTGAATTGGATGCACGACTGAGTGGACTGGAAAAAGAAAGAAAAAAGGGGCGCCCTCGTGCTGGAGCTACATAAGCCTGCTCGACGAAACTATCCGCATCGACATGTGGACATCCGTGGCTTGGACGAGACCTGGCAAGCTGATCTCGTCGATATGTCATCATACGCGCGTCGCAACTCCAAACACAAATTTCTCCTCACCGTCATCGATACTTTCTCAAAATTCGCCTGGGCCGTGCCAATGCTGAGTAAGAGTGGTAAAGATGTAGCATCAGCAATGAAGTCGATCCTCGTTAAGGGACGTATACTGCAGAACTTACACGTTGATCGGGGAAAAGAATTCTACAATTGTAACTTTAAGGCCATCATGAAAAAGTACAATATTCATATGTATTCAACATATAGCAACTTGAAGGCATCCATTTGCGAGCGTTTCAATCGTACATTGAAGAACAAGATGTGGATGCAATTTAGTCTTTGTGGTAATTATAAGTGGATCGATATTCTTGATAATCTAATTGCCGAGTACAACGATTCTGTACACCGCACCTTTAAGATGAAGCCGAGAAATGTCAACGCGGAAAATGAGAAGCAATTGCAGCAGATTTTCAATAAGTCTCCAATGAAAAGATCGCCGAAATTCGCCGTTGGTGATAAAGTGAGAATCAGCATATTTAAGACTATTTTCGAAAAGGGTTACACCCCAAACTGGACAACGGAAATATTTACCATCTATCGTGTGAAAAAAACTCATCCCGTGACGTACCACTTGAAGGACCATGAAGATTAACCGGTCGCCGGTGGTTTCTACGAACAAGAGCTTCTCAGGGTCAAGCACCCCGATATCTATCTCATTGAAGCGGTATTGAAGAAGCGAGGTAATCGAATGTTTGTAAAGTGGTTAGGTTTCGACAATAGCCATAATAGTTGGATAAGTAAATCCGATTTGTAGTCGATAATAAAGAAAATGGAAAAATATGTATGTTTTATGACTCTTGACCTGCTGGTCGTCCCCGCATTCCTCCGACCGACTCCACAGCAGGCTTGCTTCCCCCCTTCTCGCCGTCGCCCTTTTTCGTGGAACGTGAGGAGATGGATAGAGTGAATAAACACATGTGATTATAATAACTCCGCTTCTTTATATACAGAAAATAATAAATCCATTCTTACACAATTAAATATATACAACAAACATAATTTTAACATCGAGTGAACAAAATATATACATAATTTTCACGAGTTTTATACATCAACATTCACAAAAATATACACAATTTTACATCAAGGTTGTGGAAAAAAAATTACAAAACTTTTCACGACGGTATTCTGTAATGCCCCCATGGTAGGGTATCAGAGATGCCAGGTATGATATACCGCTTATCATCATGAGGACTTAGAGCGATTTTTGTCTCACGAATGGTGTAGACCTTGTGCAACTTCGATCGAATACACGTTTGACTACGCATCATTTCAATGTCTTCCTTCAAGCATTGGGCATAATCGTCAAACGTGATTGTCCTAGCCACAACACTGCTCTTGACACCTTTAACTTTTTTAGTATCCTTCTTACCCTCGACACGTGTCGCATACATTTTCGATCGAAGTCCAATGAAGTCGGTCATAAGTGCACCATTGCATTCGTCTTTCATGATACCGGGTACCTTCTTGTTGACAAGCGGCATATCATACTTATTGTCCGCTGAATAGTCGCTCGTATCAAATTTTTCAATGTCGCACTTCATGTCTGCATATACATCTTCGCTCTCAATGACATATATGAGGCTATCTGTATCGGTATAAATCACTTTACATTTATTCCGATACAATGATACCATATACTCGTGATGAAATCCATACAAGCACGTTTTGGATATGTCGAGTATGCACATACCCATATATATCGGCTTGTTGAACTTCACCTCGAGATTGCGCAATTCTACGGCAACGAGATTTTCGGCAAAAACGCTTCGGCTGTGGAAGTTTGGCTTCGCAATCATTGCCTCCGCGCCATACCTGCCCTCCCATTTTGTCAAAAGCTTTACATCTACATGATTGCGCACATTCTCCATCGTTTTGCCAAACACCGCATTATTCATCAATTTGAATAAATTCTTTTCAAAATTATTTTTGGCCAGCGTTCGAAACTGAGTATTTAACTCGATATATGAACGTAGCCATCGGGATTGTGTGAATTGTAATACCCTATGGATTTTCGTGAGGGAAAGTCCATGATGTAAACATCGTTGTAAATTTCTGTAGTGTATGATGTAGCGTTTTTTATCGCAGACGGTTGCTAGCAGCTTTTCCTGCTGCTTACCCGGTGGTTTTCCGTGTATTGGGCAAAACGGTAGGTCTTTGTGCGCATCATGTAGAGATTGGGGATATTCCAAGTCGACCTCAAGGATGTAGCCTATAGGTGAGTCGAGCGCGATGGATAATGGATCAAACTTGGACACGTCGTTGACCCATCGAAAATCTGCATATGGCAAGGGTTGACACATTGCCCATCCATACAAATTGTTGACGTCAAAATACATCAAGTATGATGATGCTTTCGATGGATCAAACGACTCCATGTACTTATTATTAGCGTGTGCATATCGGTTTGAGCATTGACTGAGACCACCGCGTATACCCCGCTCAACGAATAAAACCATGTCGATGTCAGTTAGTAATTCATACTTGACATTCGAGTGTTTTAACATTGCATCCCAGGTATACCCCGGCAATGTGTAATAATACGCGGGATCTAGGCCATAGCTCTCAATGCACGTATTCCGAAAGTTTTCGAACATATCAGCTAATAACAAGACATCTGTCTTCAAGTACAAATCGCTATAGTCACCCAGCGGTCGAATGGATAACCGCTCCCAAACGTTCTTCGCATGTGCGTACTCGCTCTCGGATACTGTAGCAACTGTCAGGGAACTATAAAATGCGTCACGTGGTGGTAAGCAAGTGTCGTCCAACCTGCTCACGTTCTCCATATACTCATAAGGGAAGACCCCTTTTCGCGTCAGCAAATTGAAATTTTCCGTCGATAGAGTTCAAAATTGCATGCGTAAAATTTTGAGTTTGTCCTCGGTCAAAAATGAGGCTAATTTGTCGAGACTGGTATTGAGGAATTCGTATGAATCGATGAAGCGCAATTGGATTTTTTGTTTAGAATCGTCTGTCATTTGAATGTGCTTCGTGAAGGAGATGTATTTCTCTTTTGTGATTGGACGCACATCGGTCTTTCCTTCGAACGCTGTGGCTACTTCCTTGATGATAAAATGTGCATCGTAACCCGATAAATTGTGAAAAACTACTGGAATGAAGAATGGCTGCTTATAGTTTAAATTGCAATTAGAATGGGCAGGGCCTCTATAGCGTCCAGTTAGATGGCAATGATCTCGAACGCGTATACCGTCTTGCGCGGATGGTTTCCTGCATATATGACATTAGGTCGCTTTGCGAAAACTTGTCCACTCGCTCGGTGTCAGATAAATCATTGGGACATTGTCGCAGAAAATTTTTTTTATGCGCAATGCTAGATTTTTCAGTTCTTCGACAAACCACGATACACAATCAGCACTGCGACGCGAGTGATATGAAAACAATGAATCGACATACAAACAACGCACGTAATATCCAATACTAAACACTTCATGGTGTTGATACATATCTTTCGCTTGGGTCTTCTCATCGGTCTTGGCAGCACACACTCCAAATCAGCATACACGATGAAGGGATGTCGCTCTTTCCGGCTAAAGTTGCTGAACTGGAGCCACTTGTTGGTGTCATTCGGTAGTCGGATCGCGAAGTCGTTTATTGCTCCACAATCGACCTCGTGCGATTGCAATTTATCCTCGGATCCGAAGTGATGCAAACACCTGCAAAAAGAAAAGATTGTTTTTGTTTAATTCGTCTAGCATATATAATTACCTATGTATATATATTATGGTAACTACATACCGATCACAGATATATTTTTTATGTCCCTTTTTACTCAGTTGCTTCGTCACGAGTCTCGACAGATTCTTGATCCATACGAAGTGCCCCACATTGTTGTCTCAGTATCTTGCATGTACAGCAAACTGATGTGCTTTTCCTTCTTATTTTGAGTCACGCGTATTGGAACGATGTCCTTTTTAGCGGTGGTGGTGGTGGTGTACACGTTGATGGATAAATTGTTTTGCAGCTCAAATTTTTTTATTTGGTGTATGGTAACCAGGAATTGAATGTCCTGTAGATTCAGTACGCTTGAGTAATGTGGGTAAGATGGCGGACGGTGACTGTGTCGTTCGGTTGGGTATAGAGCAGCGACAACTGCCCACGCGAAACATGCGTTTTCGTTGGATTTGACGTTGATCACAGCTCTCTTCATCATTATTTCCCGCGGTAATGATATGGAGCACCCAGCTCGCATCGGATTATACTTATTCACATTTATTGTGAGGGTAAGTATTTTCCGTAGAGCCCAGCCACTATCTCGTTTTTGAAATTCGTCGAGTAATGTTAAAGTAGGCTCCATAACGCGTTGCTGGTACCGCTCATTCAAATCGCTTGTGTTAAAGAGTTCACAGTTTCGCGTGTTGACACTTTTATTAGCATGTTTGTCTCCACTCGCGAATTCACCATTGAACACTGCATTAACTTTGATACTGTTGTGTTTGCGGATAGTATTTTGCGCATGTTGAAGCACTAGGTCGCGAGCATCGTTGAGAAATTGCCGTGGTTCGATGTGGTTGCGATTGATTACGGAACCGGTCAATATTCGACTATTAAAGGACGTGTCAATCTCTCGCCAGATTAGCCCATGATGGACGTGTCCTGCACCCGTGTGTATAACATGATTACGCACAGAATTCCTCAACCCTTCCAGCCGCGCTATTTGGGCTATCAATGACTGTTGAAGTCCAATTGATAGTCGCGGGCGCTTAATCCGACTTTGCGTTTCCAATTCTTCGATAATCTCAACGCACCGTTGTTCCCACACAGCAAAATCTTCGAATGAACTTAGGAGCACGGCTTGGTCGTGCAA